>CAUYQG010210447.1:0-59205 GCA_963574415.1 Tarsius wallacei
TGTTTATACCACTATCATTTTTATTTTATTTTATTTTATTTTATTTTTAAGTTGGAGTCTCACTCTGTCTCCCAGACTGCAGTGCAGTGGCTGCTCCTGGCCACCGCAGCCTCGACCTGCTGGGCTCCAGGATCCTTCCGCCTCAGTCTTCCAAGTAGCTGGAATTATAGGCGCGCGCTACCACGCCCGGCTAATTTTTGATTTATTGTAGAGATGAGGTCTCACCAAGTTGCCCAGGCGGGTCTCGAACCCGTGGGCTCAGGCAATTCACTCACCTCAGCCTCCCAAGGCACGGGATTACAGGCTGAGCCACCGAGCCCATATTTTTCTAATCCAAACATATTCTTAGATAATATGGAAATGTTCTTCAAACCTTAGTAGGTGTTGGGCTCTAGCAGTGAGGGTAGCCATGTTCTGAAATGATAACCTGAAATCTCAATTAATTAAAAAATAATAATTTTTGCTCATGGTACTTGTCCACTCTATGTCCGTTTTCTTCACTCTGGGACACAAGCTGATGAGACACCGATAGCTATGAAATCAGAGGGAAAAGAAAATACGAGGAAGAACAAACTGGCTCTAAAACCTCAGTTGAAAGGTGGTTAATTTAAGTTCACATATCATTGGCCAAAGCAAATCACATGGCAAGCAACATCTGTGAAAGTGAAGAAAAATAATCCTGACATGTGTCAAAAGTTAGAGAACAGAATTTTGGCAAATGACTGTATTGACTACAATACTGGTACTTTAAATTTGAGCTCTTAGATTACGTAAAATCCACCATAAAATTAAAATCTTCAGTAATGCCTGCTGTTACTTCAAATTAAACTAAAGAATGATCTGTAAATATTAGTAAGCAAACGAGTGATGGAGATATAACAATTTATTGTGCATAAAATCTAGCAAAGGCAGTGAAAGATGCTGCATAGTATGCAGAAAGAAAATTGATGCCATTATCTTATTTGAATAAATTAACTTTTCTAAGTATCAAATTAAATAACAAAGAGAGGTTCTCTGAAAGAAAATGATGTTTATTGAATAATAGAGTATTGTAATGGGTAGACGTATGCCATATATGCCATAGTAAACTATGTGCATATTCCAGGAGGTAAAGAAAGACGAAGATTTTTAAAAGAAAAATTCAGAAGATTTCATAATTGTTTTGAGATAATTATCCTTAGCTGATTCATGGGACCAAACTGACTGTTGACTGTGGTTTGACATTGTATCTACCCTGATAGGCAACTGAATGATGTTGATTTATTCAAGACTTTGGGGAAAAATAATCCAGTCCATTTTTTGGTTTTTGACTTTTGGGGACTTGTATGTTTAGATGGACATATTCTCACACATTTTACTTCCTCTTTTTTCTTGTCTTTTATTTCTGGCTATATGATCTCAGCATGCTACATAGCCAGGAATAACAGATACCACTTGTCATTTTATTTTTTAAGGAAGTAAACTGTATACACAAATGATCAAATAACTAATATACTATTAAGAGTAAATTCCTCAAGAAAATACATTTTCACATGAGTCAAAACATTTCAAGAAAAAACAATTTTGAGTCATAAAAAGAAAAATAAACCAGCACAAATAGGACTATCTTTCAGAACTAGTCAAACAAAATATGCTTAGTGGTAGAGCACTACATTTCCTTAAGCTAACCAACTCAAATAATTTTGAAGTGACCATTAATATTACATTCAATAATCACATGAGCATCAATATTGTAGTATTCTAGTGTTTAAATACATTATTTTTAAATACTTTTTAATTTCTTGATTCAGAATGTTAGGTCTGAAACAGTGGCAGTATCACTAACTGTTCCCAATGTAGTTATAAATGAACAAAAGGATAAAGTCTATGCTATCCCCAAGACACCACAGGTAATTTTCTCTAGCATATAGCTCTCTTTGCTTGTTTTAAAATACATCTGATATTGTTATAGGCTGGAAAGCCAACCCATTAGAAAGGAATGGAAAACTTTTGCTTAGAGACCACCTTTCTCCCATGAACAGATCACAAAATTCATCCAGCAAACAACAGGGAAAACTCAGCTTTAGTGAACCTACAGGTGAAATGATCTGGTTGGCTTTATTCATTCTGATCAGACCATGTTTGTTTTTCTGGGGTGCTGCTTTTATTTTTCAAATGCAACTACTGCATTTTCAAGAGAGAAAACATTACGACAGCATCACACAACATTAAGGAGCAATTCAATTGTTAGCTAGCAAATTTAAAATGTTATAGTAAATAAATGTTAAGGTAAATAAAACTTTATGTGTATACTACAAGATAACCACTGTGATTTTTTTCAATGGAAAGACTTCTTTCTTTAATTAACCGTAATTTATTAATGGCTGGAACTTTGATATTTTTTTCCTTATAGTTTAACATTTGCAAAATAAGTGTTGATAATTTTAAAACAAACTGTTATTCTCCATGATTGAGTCTCTGTCTACAGGTTAGGCCCAGAAAATATATTTTATATCCTCTCCATTTCTTTTCAACTTTTTCCTTGGCATCTACCTTTGTATCATCCTGTTCTCCAGATGGTAGTTCCTTGCCTGTGAGCCATAGCTCAAATATTCCGATATTAACTTTTCTAGATCTTTCACATAATATATACCCTTATCCACAGTGTTTTATTGAGTTCATGCTAGGCTTTGCGGCTTCCATGGCAAGCCTGTCTGGAGAGATTATTTTACTTCAAAGACCTAAATCAATTCCTTTTTCATCTGCTGCCTCCAAGATCCAATTTTCACACTCCCACTGAGTATCAGATCAAATCAATGATTTTACCATCTTCTTATTTTATTTATTATTTTTTTACATTGACCTCCCCTTCAATATGTTTTTCTTGCACCTAAAGTGCGCATGGAATATTTGCCGACTTTTCCACATTTACCTGTCTAGTGTAATTCCATCTATGAATCAAAAATACTTCTACATATTTAATTTTTTATATGATATAATCAGTGCTTTTTTTCTACATTGCTAACTAAGTCAACAGTTGAATTTAATAAGGTATTTATAAGGTTTTAGACAAAAATTTAATAGTTATGTGGTTTATGGTTTATGGTTTATTTCTTATCATAGTCTATTTTAACACTAATATGTTAAATGTTTATTATTAGGAAGTCTGCATTTAGATATTTATGCACTTGATTTGGTTTCCACCTTTCAATATGCAACATTTACCCTCTTTATCATAAAGCATTTGCTTTAAGAAAGATTTTTTTGTTGAGATTTAATATTGTCTATTAAGTTCTTATGCTCAATTGCTTAATGAAGTAGTCTTAAGGATCCCTCTCCACAAAAGATCGTGTTACCATTTCACTTGCACTTGTAACTGAGAATACCTAAGGATGTTCTGTACTTTTTTTAACAACATCCAATCCCTAAATCTCTGACCACAATCATGGGTTGTGGCTCTTCATAACAGAAATGTACTATCATTTTTTAAAAATTAATTTTAGCTAAAAGAAATGTACTGCTTATAATGAGAAAAACTCTTTTCTGCTCTTATTCTAGGACTAGGTTTTATTGTATCCAAGGTAAGCATTGTGTTCCTAAAAGAAGTTTCATTTAGAAGATAAAATCAAGCCAGGAATACATATTTATAAAATGTTATGGCTCAGACTCTCTAATGGGAGCAAATATATTTTGACTTTTTTTCTTAATTTGACTGGATGGTTATTCTTTGGTTTAATTACTATCTTAAATACATGTGTGCTTGGTTTAAACAATAAGTCACAAAGCTATTTTCCAGCATTATTTTCAAATTGTATCTGAAATTCTTCTATCTTTACGTTAAACCTCATTCCAATACACTGGCAGGACAAGATTGATGTAATTATTTAAACAGAAACAAAGACAGTTCTGTTCACCGTTGCAAATGCTGTTGGTGCAAATCCACAGCCCTGGCACTGAGTGATGAGCGCTGTGCAGATAAGAGGTTGTAAGCACCAGGAAGAGTCATTTATGGAGTAATTCCAGGGAACTATAGCAGTACTTCAGATGCACGGCATTCCTTAAAGGAAGATAATTGATAGTAAGTCACACACACAAGTAATTTATGACTAAAGGCAAACAAAATAGCTTAAAGATCTCCTATATTTCATTTCCTTTGAAGAAGAAAATGTCCTATTTAACAACTGGAGGAATTGTAGTAAGAATAAAAAATGTAAGAGAAGGAGTAGAGGATTGGTGACAAACCATAGGATAAGATTAACAGTTTAAGCAATAATTTGGTGGCAAAGTAATTGAATGAGTAAGCAACCTTAAATTGACTGAATTTTACTTGACTAATTTTTGTACTAATAACAATCTTAAAAATCAAGATGATATTGTTACAATTAGAAGACTTGGGCTTGAATAGTTATTCTAATGGTTTGACAAATTTCTACATATTGATGGAACATTAATCATTTTAGACGGGTTTCTACTAGGAAATGATGAATCTACTTGAATTTTTTAATTTTTAGAGAGATGTGGGATAAAATTAGATAATATAAGCAAAATTTCCATGGTAATTAAAAAGCAATTTAAATTCTGCTAATTTCAAATGAACCTTCTGGTCATATCTGTTGGTATCTTGAAATTATGACAAATTGTGTCTGCATTACTATTTCTTACTTACTGAGGGCTTAATTTCAAATGGCTTAATTTAAGTATTCTTGGATTAGATTTAGCTATATTTTGAGTGTTCTCTTTCTCATGAAATGATACAGACAGCTTTTGAAAATAGTACTTTTGGCGAATATATCATAGCACATCATTTTCTTTAATAATATGACTTTTAATACATTGACTTTTAGTCATTTCCTTATATGCCATTTTTTTCAAGTAACAAATTTCTAACATTTTAGAATAAAGGTGAGTGTTACTAGATACTGTTTTTCTCTGAGTTTTATGTTATGATAAGGCACCACACACAGGAACAAACATTGACGGTATGTACAAAACAAATATACACAATGTTGAAAATTGTATTTTCATTAGAAAACATGAATGCTATGGGCTGAAGTGTGTCTTCACAAAATTCATATGTTGATACCCTAACCCCTAATATTACTTTATTTGGAGATAAAGCTTTTAAGAAGTGATTAAAGCAATTAAAATTAAATAAAGTCATAAGGGTGGAACTTTAATTCAATAGAATTAGTGTTCTTAGAAGAAAAGACACCAAAGAGCTCTTTCTTTGTCTTCCTTTCTGCCATGTGAAGACACAGCAAGAAGGGCTGCCATGTGCGAGTGAGGAAGCGAATGCTCACCAGGAACTGAATCAGCTGGCATCTGGTTCTTAGGCTTCTGGTCTCCAGGACTGTGAGAAATAAATGTGTGTTGTTTAAACCATCCAGTCTATTGTATGTTGTTATGGCGCCTCAGACATTTGGACTGAAGCATTTATAAAAAGTTGAGGATAAAAAAATTTGAACAAATTAGAAATTTAACGTTTTTTTTTCACTTTATTACACAATAATAAATTCTCCTAACTCTTTTTGTCAATGCAAGGGTATTAAGTATTCACAGAATGTTCTTCAATAATTCTGAAGATGATTGTGCAAATATGTTTTGAAAACATCATACTTTAAAGTGAGAATTAGCCTTATCATGGAAAGTTTTTCTTAAATTGAAGGTTTTAAACTTTATTCTAGCTGTTTATTTAGTTAGAAAAACAATTACCAGGAAATTTTGAGTCCAAACCAAAGTTGCTACCTTGCTATTTTTGCTGACCAGTTTTATTAATGTATGTGAGATTTTAAAAAGTAAATCTATTTACTCTACATGAAGTTGGTCATGGTTCAAGTTGGCAAATATTTAATAGGATTTGTCATCAGGGCATAGGTAGTATTAAAGTGCCAGAAATCATTTAATTATGCAAACATTTCTTTTCAAGTTATAGATATATTTTATAGTCATTATCAAGTACTTTTTAACACTATGTTTGTCAAAGAAATAGGAAGAACAACATTGCTGACAAATGTCACTAAGTTGAGAGTCCATTAATTGCTCTTCTTAGAAACTGGTGTCTTCTAACTTGATCAGCTATGTCTCTTCTGATGATTTAAACATGGCTCTTCAAAGCTTAAAATCAAAAGCTGGAGGTACAGTATAAATCACTGAAATGGAAGTTCCCTTAAATTACATATAAATAGTGTAAAAAAATGACATGTTGATTCCTCCTGCATTAAAGAACCCAAGAACGTTTTCCATTTTCCCCTTAGAGTCTATTTTTTTTTCTTCAGCTTGTGTCTAGTTAGGCAATGATATATATGAATCATCCTCTATAGACAAAGAATTTGTCTAAGCTCTAAAGAGAGTTAAAAATAGAGATGATGTCATAGACTAGAACTATGTCTTAGAAAAAGATGAAGGGGATATTTTCATTTTTCTTCACATAATTTGACTTGACCATTCTATCTCCAATCTGTGTGGCATTCCAAAAACAATGACTCTCACATATTGATGAATTCTATGTACCTGGAATCAAGGTAAGCATTTTACATTCTTTTCATATTTTTTTACAAATTTTATCAGATTGATAGTAATATCACCACAATTTTAAAGATAAAAAACTGATACTTAGAATTTAAATTTTCTAAGTAACATTGTTTATTAATGGTGGTGTCAGTGTTAAATACCAAATCTGTCTGGCTCCAATACCCATGTTAATTTGTTTCTTTTATATGAACTCTGTATAGAAACTGGCCTCTTCACTAATATCAGATTAATTCTAGCAAGCATTCTGTAACCAGATAAGAGGTTCTTGGAAATGTACAGAATATGCACATAGAAAATACACTTTAGGTAAAATTAACGGAAAGCAAAACAAAAACAAAACCTATTTTTCTCTCTCATTTATACTGCTGTTTTCATTTCAAGCATGCTAGTATTCTTTTTCCTAGTTATTTGCAGCACAATTTGACAGCTTTGATATGCGAGCATACTTACCAACTTGGGTAGGTCAGATTCCAGGAAAAATGGCCCACCTCTGGAAAATGAAATGCATTAAGTGGTGAACAAAAGAGTTTCAAGCAAGTTGTCAGCAAGAGTTTGAGATAAATTAACTGGTTTCCCAGTAGATGGCAGCAAAAGGAAAACACAGAAGGCAGTATGCCAGAATCTGTGCAATAGGTAGAATCAAAACCAGGCAGACAGGAGACACAAAATCAAGAGAACACAAAAGTTAGGACATCAGTCAACAGGTGACTTGACTATTGAGTAGAAGAGGAAACAAGGCCCAATAGGAGATGCAATAGCAAATGTTCACCACCACGGGGATGATGTTGATCAAATTTGGGCAGCAATCAGAGATCAGATTTGAAGATATCTACAGTTACAAAAGCAAGTCTAATATTTATTAATAGAAGCAAATAAGAAGCATATGTGAGTAGAATCGAGACCAAAGGTAAGAACTGGTCAAATATCTCTTGTCATAGCAGAAATCAGGTGGTAACTGGATACCAAAGAGAGATGTACATTATCATTCAACATCAATAATTACTTTCCTTTCTTTAATTATTCTATTGTTTAATCTCTATGTTTTCCCACCAAATTAACCATTACACATAGACCATGGCACATAAATAACACATCTAACCTTGATTCCAGTTCATTTCTACTTATGTTATGAAACATGGTGCCTTCCACATTTTGTGTTGTCCCTTTCCTTCTTCTCCTTGACTTAGGATTCTTCTTTTATCATTCTCTCTTTGCACAAGTTTCTCACCATATCTTGCTGTCATCTTGCATTGCAATATCACTTGTCAAGGTAACAGGCAATTTGGGCAATAGCTGGGTGACCCAGGAGACTCAGGAGATCCTGTAGGAAAAAGATGGATACAATCCATCCTTCTTTGTTCTTCAAATGTTGTTTTCTAGTTTCAGGGAATGGAACTGTGTTGCATCTGTTACTCAGTTATGACTCATTATGTTACATTACAAGAATCTTCCTACAACATCAAGAGATGAACTATTAACCTAATTATATTCTTAAAAAATGAAAATTGTCTATGCCTTCAGGAAGATCTCAGCAAGATAAAACTTTAACTCTCCATTCTTTGCCATTTGAGATGATAAGAGAAAGAGGTAAACAGGGAATAAAGGAAAAAACCCATTAACACTCTTTTATCCATTAATTTAACACTTTTGTGCATTTCCATTTTAAATATTCTGCTAACTGCATCCGAATGAATAACACATGATTATGAAATCAAGCAGTACTGAACTAATCCTGCATGTAAGTGTATCACCATGTAAGTGATCAGGTTTATGTGGTTGAAGCATATTGAAGCATACATTTACTATTGCGATGGTGAATTTTTTTCAATGTCAATGACATTGAGGGAACCCAAGCTCTTGAATTCTGCATTTTTCTTAGAGTACGTGTATTTTGTTTGTTTGTTTTGGAGGGGCTTCAAATTTTTATGTAACATCCACTAAATACACATTAAATTTCAAATAAAGTAACTGTTGATTCCAAGCAATTTAAAAAAAATCTTTTTTCAAAGATGTGGGGTACAATTCAGGGTAAGGTATACAGATGTTTATTATGCAGGTACCCTTGTTGATGAGGTGTGCACCCCATTCCCGGCAGATTCCCATTACTGCCAATCCCATCCCTCCCCCCACCCCAGCAGTTTCTCATTACCGCCAATCCTTTTCTTATTGTATTATGATAATTATTCAAGGTCCAAGCAATTTTTAAGTATATAGCTATGAACATATGAGAAACCGTGAAGGTAACTAATAATCAATTTTGAAAAATTAATGACAAATACATCAGTCCTCTTAATCAGATTCCAGCTTTAGTTTCTTCCTGAATATTTGCCATATTGAAATAACAAAATATATAGAATATTTCATATATTTTTACCAGGTTTATGCTGGTGTTTGTGGACATCTGACCTACTCTTTCAGTTTTACAGATAGCAGCAACATTTGGCCTACTATCTAAAAGAAGGGAAAAACTCTATCTCACATAACTGTTTTCTTTGTCTTCTACTCAATTTTTTTGTATAAAACAGTCTCATGGAAGACCAACATCATTTATAGAGCCAGGGAACGTTAGATGAGAAGGGACGGTGGTGATAATTTAGTTTAAATTCCTATTTCGCATATACGAATATTGGGATAAAGAAATTAAGTGATTTCCCAAACCGATTCAGATTGTTTTCACTAAAACAAAACAAACAAGCACACCTTCAGAGTTGAAGTTTTAAGCCTTTTAACTCTTTTGTATAGTGATTGTTTCACAATGCACAATAATATCCTAAGCAAGAGTATAGGGGAAGGAAATGCAGCAGGAACAGCTTCATACCCTGGCTATTAAAATTCAAACAACGTTGGTTTCATTCCTCTGCCATATTCGGAACATATTCAAAATAAACTTACTTTTTCACACAAAATATTGTCAAATATTTACAAAACACATAATGCCTAGTTATAGGACAATACATATTTATTAAAGTATAAGAAACATGTTTTGTTTCATTTTAGCAATGGAGGTGCACATTCATGTCTTTAAAAACTAAACAACTTACAGGAGGCTTGAAAGACGAAAATTAGTTCATTTGCATACATTCTCATGTGATCTCTTCAGGGTTTATAACAACCCAGCTCTGATCTGCAGAGAATTGCATAGGTTGTGAACAATGGGGATACATCTTTCAGAAAAATAAAAATCAGTCTAGTTTTTAGTTGCGTGTGTGTGTGTGTGTGTGTGTGTGTGTGTGTGTGTGTGTGTGAGTGTGTGTGTGTTTTCCCCTGTGAGCTTGTGGAGATGAGCAGAGTATGTGGAATGTGATCTCCAGGAGGGTACCAGAAGCTGGATGTGAGGTTGCTAGGCAACTTTTCCTATTGTTTTAAACAAACTGCATAGGCCTGGCAGCAGCTGTCAGAGTTCCTGGCTCTTAAGAATAACAGAGCTGGAAAACACAAAGAACAAAGGTCTTCCACAATAAATGGCAATAAATAACAGGAACTTTCTATGCCAGTAAATGCAGGCACTTGGATGTTAAAGCAATTAATAAGGTTAACAAACACAAGAGCCCATTTCAATTCTATTTGTTGTCAAATACTTCTTTCCTCCAGACCCTTTCATTAGGCAAGGCAATCTGAAAAGAAAAGGGTAGGCTGTGATTTTGATAAATTATTTCTTTAAAACCACTATTTTCTTGCTTGTTTATTCTGATTGTATTTATGGAGAATTTCAACTAAGTGACAACAGTATAAATTTTTCTCTAAGTAGGTTTTAAAGACCTTAACTAAAAACAAATTCCCCAATTTAAGTTAAAAAACAATTTAGTCAGCTGTATCATTCCCACAAGACTTACTCTTTTGCCCCTTTATAGTTGTCAAAAGAGAAAATTACAACAAATTTAGCTTAAAGGTCTTAATTGGCTTTTATCTGCAATTCTAGAATTGGGCAACAACTCAATCCATAAAGTAGAATGAGTGCTCCGATGAGCTAAGCAGAGGAGGTTGGCTTATAGACAGAAAGGGGCTGAAGAAAGCAAACACAGAGAACAAAAGGCAGATTGGCCATTTCGAAGTTACTTCCCTAATAATGATTAAAGCAGAAGGGGTACTTCCTTATCATGCCAGCTAAAACACATCTGTTTGGGGATCTGGCTATTATTTTTCTCATTCTCTCTCCCATTTCTTGGAAGGTCAGACAAACAATTTAGTTTTGGCTTGGTGGGATGGAGCTTCAGCACGAGTAACTCCATTTTGGTATGGTCTGTTGGGCCTAGTGCAGGAGCTCAGTCAAAAACAATAGCCTCCTACAAATTTTATATAACATAGCTGTACCCATTCCTTCACCCTTTCTCCCTTCTTCACAAAAGAGGGTTACACAAAGCTATATGTGTGATACAATTGAATAGAGCCACACACACATATATACACAGATGAGATCATGTGTGACTGTGGAAATCTGAATAACCTCTACATTGTCGCATTCTTGGCTGTGATACTGTGCTATGGTCTTGTAAGAGGCTGCCATTAGAAAGGCTGTGGTATATGTGACTTGTCTATGCATTGCTTTGAAACCTTCTGGGATTCTAGAACTCTTTCAAAATAAAAACTTTAAGCAAACCAAACAAGTCATTCACTTTTAATATTTCAAATTAGAATTTTTCCCCCTAATGCAATGAATCATAGTCTTGTTGGTTTAATTTCTACTTATGTGTGAATTATGTTCTTTTCTTCAACTGACGTGTGCTTGAGCATCGGTTTCAAAATAATTCAAAAGGAGTAACTTAGACATCTCCTGGTAACCATTTAAAAAAAATATTACTGTGCTTAAAAGTTAGTTGAAAAAAATTTTTTTTTTAAATTTATTTTTGGAATCTATGGCACTGGGAAATTTGACATCAAGACTCATTCTGAATGGGATTAATGAGTCTGCCCACCTAGATAACAAGTCTTTTCAAAACAAAGGTTTTTAAGACAGTGTTGTTCTAAGAGTGTATTTATGTATGTATAGGTTAAGTTTTAACTTTTTGTTTTGAAATAAATATGGGTTTACCACAAGTTGCAAAGGTAGTACATTGAGGCTCCATGCACCTTTCACCAAATTCCTTAGTGATTGCATCTTGTATAACTATAGTCAAAATCAAAACCAAGAATTTACATTGATATGATGTGTAAGTATTCAGCTGACTCTTGAAAAACACAGGTTTGAAATGAGAGGGTCCAATATGCAGACTTTTTTCAACCAAAAGTGGATCAAAGATACAGAATTCACAGGATGCAAAACCTGTCTATACAGAGGGCTGACTTTTAGCAAACAAACTGCAGGATTTATGTATTCATAAATTTTGGTATGAGGGTGTCCTGGATATACTCGCCTGTATCTCTGAGGAAGGACTGCAGCTCCATGCCTTTTTAACATTCATATAGATCTTTTAACCCTCACCTCATTCAAGATTCAGAACTGTTTCATTACCATGAAGCTTTACTGATGCCAAAATTGTGCCAGTTCAAATGAAGTGTAGAAACTTTACTTCGGTTTAAGTACCTTAATCCTCCACTGTTTGTAACATAATTGTCCTCTGCACACATTGCTAGCCACATCAGACAATGTTATACTTTTTGCTTTGACAGTCAAACATAATTAAGAAAACTCAAGAGGAAGAAAATGCATGCATATTTGCTCTATTATTCTTTATTCTTCATGTTTTGAGATACACTCTGTTATTAATGTCCTTTATGTATGGAGAACTTTCCTTTGTTATTCTTTTATAGTAGATTTACTGGCAAAAAAAAATCTCAGTTTTCCTTCAGTGTAGACTGTCTAGATCTCCCTTTCATTACTGAAAGATATTTTTGTTGGATATAAAACTCAGAGCTGATAATTCTTTTATTTTAGCACTTGAAAAATGTTGTGCCACATTTTTTCTTCTTTTTTATGAGTTGGGGTCTCACTCTGATGCCCTGTCTGGAGTGCAGTTGCATGATCACGGTTTACCGCATCTTCAACCTCCTGGGCTCAGGCAATCCTTCCAATTCAGCCTCCTGAGTAACTGGGGTTATAGGCACATGCCACCATGTCCACCTATATTTTTTTTTTTTTGTAAAGACAAGGTTTCACTATGTTTCCCAGGCTGGTCATAAACTCCTGGGCTTAAGCAATTCTCTCACTTCAGCCCATCAAAAGAGCTAAGATTATTAGCGTGAGCCAGCATGCCTGGACTTAGTTCCTCTTTTTTTTTTTTTTTTTCTGGCCTCCATGGTTTTCCAATGAATATTACAATGTTATTTGAGTTATTATTTTTTTCCCTTATAAGTAAGGTGGCTAATTTTGTTGCTTTCATGGTTATTTCTTTTTCTTTAATTTTCAAAAGTTTTGTCATGATGTGTCTTGGTGTGGCCATCCTCTCATTTAGAATAACATTATTTTTGAAAATGTTTTCTATGAACTCCATACATATAGCTAGTAAATTCATTAAAACTTCCAAATTCAAAAGGCATACTGTATGTTACAAAAGACAGACTGTATCCATTTATTCTGTTATTTATTTATTTATTTTAGTCAAGTTGTTACTTTTTTGCCCAGGCTGGACTGCAGTAGCAAGATTATGGCTGACTGTAGCCTCCAACTCCTAGGCTCAAGCAATCTGCC
Organism: Tarsius wallacei; assembly: GCA_963574415.1. Lineage (NCBI taxonomy): Eukaryota > Metazoa > Chordata > Mammalia > Primates > Tarsiidae > Tarsius > Tarsius wallacei. The sequence continues at coordinate 13,136 of CAUYQG010210447.1, forward strand.
CTAGCAGCCGGGACTGCAAGCATGTGCCACCACACCTGACTAATTTATTTATTGATTTTTTCGTAAAGACAAGGTCCCACTATGTTGCCCGGTTGTTCTCGAACATCTGGGCTCAAGAGAGCTTCTCATCTTTATCTCTCAAAGTACTGAAATTACAGGCGTAAGCAACCAGCTCAGCCCTTTTCTTCTAACTCCATACAACTTATGCATAGCAATGAACTCTTTTGTTCCAGTTTGTTTTGAGTCACTCAGAATTCTAAGATGAAAAGTTAAATACTGACCTACCACTACTTTGGTACTTACAAAACCCATACATCATAGTTTCCTTATATTTCCATTGAACAGTTATTTTCTTTTCTAACTTCAAAGCAGTCAGTCTGCCAGATCAGAACTTTTTTTTTGTTTATTCCCCTTCTTCTTAGTTTCTTCTCACCACCACAAAACAGCAATCAGGTTTGTAACATAACATGCACAAGGAAGTGTGACTTTTTAAAAATGTCACCCCCTGCCATCACTCCCAGAAATTAAATAGAACATGTAGGGTCTTGAATCTGAGTTATTTGCTTTTGTTTTTTGTGATATAAAGAATTTTCATATAAATAATAACAGAAAATTTTGATTTTAAAAGGTTTTTGAGTACTACTCCTTGAGTGGTTGAATGATAATCAGAAAAAGTATATAGTGAACTACAGTATATAGTTTGTCTAGAAAGTATAATATACATGAAGAAAAAAATTCCTTTCAGAAGTCATACTATAAACTTAAGGTATATTCAAAACTGGTATTCCAGTTATAAAGTATATGCTTAAACCAGAAATGACTGATCCACTCTGAAATTATTATATAAGCAACACTATAATTGATGCAGTATTATAAGACTACTTCCATGGATGATCAAGATGGAACATCTTTGGAAATTTGTTAGCAAGAGAATATTAACATGGGTAAAGTAATTTCTAAATAAACTATTAGAATCTAACATAATGTTTAAATATACCATATGCTCTTCTAGGAATAATAGAGTGTCTTTGACCCTCAAATACATTTGTTTTTCTGAATGTTAAGGTAATATTTTGAAGAACTTTCAGGACATTTTTTTGTCTTTGCAATTAAATTTTGAGAATTTATTAGGTTTAAGGAAGTAATTTTTAAAATATCGATAAGTTTAAAAAATATTGAATATTTATTTCATATGAATGAATTGCAATCTTATTTTTCTATATTTTTCTTACATTTGACTCAAAGTGAGAAGAGACAGAAAAGCATAATGAGAGTTAAATGCTAAGTGTCAGCCACTGTTTCAAGAATATGAACAATTAATCATTTCATTCTCAAAATTGATTTGTGACATATATTTCATGCTCATTTACAAGATGTGAAAATTTAGGTACCAAGATATATTAACAGCTAATGAGCCAACTTTGAAACTCATATATTTGAATCCAGAACCCACATTTTTAGCCACCATACTGTACAGACTGAAATGAATATAAAGATTCAAAATGTCAGAACCTTTCCTGTTGTACAATCTTGAGCAACTTAACCATTCAACACTTACCAAATATGAATAAAAATGCCTAATGTAAAAATTACATAAAGATTAAACACATGTTAATCAAAACTTCTGCCCTAGCTAAAGGTAAAGAAATAGCTGTTTTAATGTTTTATTTCTAAATATACAAAGTTGACTTCTGTTTGAGTGTTTTTCCTCCTGTTAAGTGTTATCAACATTTCTTTGAAATACCGACACACTCCTTCTCCCCAACATGACCTAATGCATTTTCCCAGCCCCCCTCATCTCTTTCTTCCTATCTCTATCTTCATCTCTTTCCCCAAGAGCCTCATATTTGACATTTGTGTGTCATACTTTATCAACAGTCCTCCAAGACAAACCCTGTCCTTCTGTCATCTTAAATGACCTGAAACATGTTGAGTTCATTCATCAATTTGCAGTTTTGTTCCTTTTGTTTTCTCTGTCTGGAATGTGTCTATCCAGTTTCCTCTCTACCTGTTCAAATATTCAGAACTAAAGGTTTAGTTGATCCCTGTCTATTTAACAAAGAATTCCTCTCTATTTCCTTTGACAGTATAATGCAGTATCCTCTTCTAAAGACCAACAGAAGATCTCTTAAACCCCTTTGTGAGAGACAACTGTGTTCCCTTTGAGTATTTGGTTTGCTTTTAACTTACTTATACTGCCAATCATGTAATAGTTTTTTGTGTCTATGTTTACATGGTTATCAGGAATTCTGAGCCCTAATCTGCGGTCTATTTAAGCAGTTGTAAAATGCTTCAGAATGTGCTAATTATTACTTTAACTTGATACCTAGATTAATTAACTCCGCTGTCCCTATTTTTTCTTTCTCCCTTCATATATATATCTTACTTTTGCATATACTATATTTTAATGGTAAAATAAAATTTTATCCCACAAAAAGCCATCCTACAAAAGGAAAATCTTGTAACAATCATGTTAAAAAAAGAAAGTAATATAACAAATTTAATATTACCTGAAAATAAGCATCTAAAGGCAACCACTTCAAATATTGGATAAATTAACACTAGCTTTTAAAATGAATTTTGCATTTATGATTATTTAAACAATCTTAAAATGTATTAGAGCATAATTTTAAGTTATGCTTTTGAAAATCAATATTATGAGAATTTCTGTCATTAGTTATTCTTTGAAAACATGATGCTTAGTTGTTTTATAATAATCTAGCATATGAATGTAGTATGATTATTCTTATATAGTAGAACATTTATGCTGAGTTTAATGATAAGTAGCTTACTACTATGATAAACAAACAGCATTGTGTCAAACATCTTAATTGCTAAATCTTTAACCTCATATTATTAATGGAAATTAAAGTCTTAATTTATGTTATGCATATTTCTAAAGTTATTAATACTTGTTGCCAAATTTCTCTCCATACAAGTTCCCTGTTCACTAGACAATTGTGGACATTGTAGTTATTTTTATATTTATATTATATGCATCTCTATAAATATCTACAATATCTTCAGAAGAAAATGTAAAAATATATGGTTTACTATATAAATGAGTGGATATATTGTCAGTTCAAATTTATTTATCCTTCAGAATCATATATGAATAATATATCTACAACCCTATTTCACAGTTTTTTTGTTCTGTGTTCTCTTTTTTAGAAAAAATTATTTTTTAACATTTATATTATATTTATCTCCTGAAATAGGTTGAAAAACTGCATTTAAGAAGATACTATGTGTGTTATGTCTTCTAAATCTCTTCATTCATTTATCTATAGAAATATAGTTAGAAGTCAGAGTACACTTGTTGGTTCACAATTATACTTTACAGTTTATACACACACACACACAAAAGAAAACAGAAACTTTTATTAAAAAGTAGCATAAAGATTGTAGAGAGAATACAAATAGCCATAGATTCTCTTGTCATTGACACCAACGTCATGACAACAAAAAATTATCTTTCCCCACTCTTTCCTTATCTGAGAATGTTAGACGGTGACAGCATCATAGCAAGTTCCTTCCCAAATTCAGTTTATGACATCTCATGTATCACCCTTCAGGACACTGAATCTGTAGAGTTTCCAAACAACACGACAATGAGAGCATTCAGTTGTCATATCTCAAAACACTGTGCAGTACAGGTATACATTCTTGAAAGCATTTTACTCAACCAAGAAAAATATGTAGAACATACAAGAATGAGTGGAGTCAAATGGGAAGAATTCTTTGTGGAGAATGAAGCTGAAATAGGGTCACGCCAAACCAACAGTATTGACTGAATTACACTGAGATGAAGTGAACAAGCTCAGTAAAAATGATCACAGTGAATGCCCAGATTACGGTCTCTAAATATCTCTTTCCATTCAAAGTAACCAATATTTCTTGGAGAAAGAAACAAAAGTGCAAATACACACACACACACGCACACACACACACATACACAGGCACCAAGAAGAGCATCCCAGTGGTCAAATGACAAGGATATTTGCTACATTGATAAGAATAAAAACTGTGAAGGACAGAAACAGATCAAAATAGAGTTAGAATGAAGCTTCCCCTATTTTCCTGAATATGTTTCCACTTGTCTATCTACTTTTCAATTTCTAAAAATAACTCCTTTGCTGACATTGCTTCAATTATTTCCTATGTCCATCTTTTTTGTATGTTTTGTGCATGCTCACTCTCATTTTTTGAGGTACTTCAAAGTCAATGAATAGAAACATGTTTCCAATCTCCCATATTTAACCATATGAAGACTAGGTCTCAAATTTACTCTTTATAAATTTTTAAGAAAACACACATAAATACACACACAAAATCTGACAAAAATAATGTTGAAAAAGATTTGACTTTTTTTGAATAAAGATGGTGTGACCTTTTCTGTATTTTTTACATTTCATTTTTCTCATACACTTATTTCAATATTTTATTCGAATGGAAAACAATAGAGAGAATTTGATTACATCTTGGGAACTAGTTTTTTTTTTTTTAGTGATTTATATCTGTACCATTTTTTGTATTTTCTTATTCACAGTACAAGTTTACAGTGGCTTCAATTAGAATTTCTTAGATGCTGTAGTACGTGTAGAAAATCAAACTGCATATCCACCCCATTCTTCAAAATACTTTAGTAATATAATGTTTACAGTCATATTGGATCATACTGTCATCTGATTAGGAGATAGTCATTATGTGGGGAAATAATAAAGAGAAAGACATAGTAATAAAGAAAGACAATGGAGACCAGTAGAGCTACTACTCAGTACAGGTTAAAATACTGGCTCTATCTTAAGTGCAATTTTATTGAAACATTTAACTCTGTCAGTTTGTCTCTTTACTTTTAAAATTATATAGTTGGAAAAGATATATAATAACTCTCTGTTCATAAATTTTCTGTGATTCTTTATTGCTGAAACAAACTATTCTACATACTGATTTTATGTCAAAATATTTTATATCCTTGGAATGAGAGGGTGTTATTTAGGAAAGGAAAATCTATAAAGCATTTGCAAGTTTCACTATGGATTTTTAACTCGAATCTTGCAATCCAAAATGTCAAGTTTAAAGGTACTAAAGTAGAGCATTATCTTTTGAAAATGGAATTCTACTTACTTTAAAGTTTATTCCAAAATACCAAATATACTTTTAACATCTGATTATATAATAATCTAGTTCTTATATAAATCACCTAAATCTGCAAGGATTCCTCAAACTTTACTGTGCCTAACTTCCACCTGTGACTTGGTCAGAAATACAAATTCTTAGACTCTTCCCAGACATTATGATTCAGAAAGCTGGTGTAGGACCAAGTTATCTATACCGTTATCGAATAACCAGTCAATTCTGAGGTATCAATGTATTGTCTTTCGAAAACGATGGCTAAATATCTCATTTGTAATTTCTATAATAATATTAACAGATAAATCATTAGTTTTGAACATATGCATATAAAGAGAGAATACATTTCTTTACATAATCCAGTCAAACACCTCTTACTTGCATTTAAAAATAAGGATATGAATATTAAAGTTTGAGTGTCAAACTATGTATTTTTGGCACACATTGCATTGATTTGAAGAGAAAATACAGGTTTAAAACTATTTTATAATGATCTGATCATTTTTTTTTCCTGCAGAAAGGCCTTTACTGGGGAGACGGGGTGTGAGCCTAATGCCAATGGGCCAGGGCGAGGGGACAGGGCACATCCTGCGAAGGGGCAGAGGTGGCATCCCTGCCCGGGGGCCTCAGCCTGAATGTACTAAGGGCTGGCCCCTCAGACTCAGGAGAGGTCCGCCCACAAGGACTTTGGGCCCCTCCCTCATGAAGACACCATCCCTGACATGGGGTGCGTGGCCCTTGTTCTCACATGTGTCTTGGCAGATCTCAGGGAGGACGTGGGGTGGGGTGGAGCCTTGGGAGGGCCCTTAACGAAGGGAGAGGGGCATGGGCAGTGTGGTGAACATGGGGTGGGGTGGGCTACTTTCCCCGGGGCCTCCAGGGCTGCCTGCCGCCGCAGGTAAGGAGGAATGCCCATCTTGACGTTGCTGACCGTGGTGGGTCGTACCAGCTCATAATGAGTTTACCATCTGGGCCCACCAGGAACTTCTCAAAATTCCAGCAGGTGTCATGGGCCTTCATGGGCTCCCAGAAAAGGAAGCCAGGGGAGCCCAGGAACTCCGAGGCGGGAGGACAGGAGTTCTTCAGGAAGGCATAGAACTTCTCTACTCTTTCTCAGTTCACATCTCCTTTCTCCAAGGGCTGGAAATTGGGAACGTAGCGCCCGCTGGGGCGGACGTACTTGAGGCAGGGAAGGATTTCAGAGTTCTCTCCTGGTTCTTGTTTTCCGAATTGGCTGCAGGGGAAGCCCAGAATGACCAGACCCAACGGGGCCAGTTCCTCCTGTAGTGCATTCAGTTCCACGTACTGGCCTGTCAGGCCTCAGTAGCTGGCCACATTGACGAAGAGGACATTTTTGCCCGCGTACTGCTTGAGGGGGATATACTCCTCGCCATCAACGATGAGTGCTCCGTACTCGCAGATGGTGCCCCTCACGCGGCTGGGACAGTCCATCTTGGACTTCTCCTGCCCCTGGCTGGGCGGGGCGAAGCCGGCCAGGAGCAGGGGGAGCAGGCAAGACGAGCGCAGCAGCCCAGCGGGGTCGGGGCCAGCGCTGTCTCCACGTTTCCCTCTTGATCTCCATCATTATGATAGCTGGCTATACTGAATTATTATAATTTTATGTTGCCTCGGAACGTATTTTAAATCTAAGCTAGCTACTTTCATACCAGTAGCGGGGTCAAACACCTTTGACACAATTTTCAGTTCTCCACCTCCTCCCAGTGATTCAATGTGATCAGTCTAGACGTCTGCCTTATGTCACTGCCTCCTGGTGACCACCTCCTTATTGAATAGCTAGAAACCTGCTTGTCTCAGCCCACAGACCCTTACTTTCCACACGGACTGTGTAGATTTGCAACAATGACCTCCCCTCTCAGAAAGAGCATGTCTTCTGAAACTTGTGGCTACTTGCCTTAAATACAGCACTTAAAATTCCCCATTAAAACAAAAATACATGCTAGAGTAATGCCCTGGGTCCCAATAAAGTCTCTGGCCCTCATGTTCCTTGCTCGTCCTCTTCCTCTCTTTCTCCCCATCAACTAGTTAAGTGCATGTGTCAAGGATGGCTCACCCTTTTCCCTTGGTCTTGAAAGGTGTGCTGCCCTCTTCTTTCTGGGATCTGAAGTGATAAAGACTTCTTATGTTATTTCATGTAATTTCACTTATGTTTTGTTGTGTTGTATTCTCTATGTCTCATCTGACCAACATACTGGAACCGAATTGTCTTCTCAGTCAGAGTTTTCCTAGAGAGCAGCTATCTTTGGGTTATGGCCGCTATCATGAGAAGACTTCAGGACCAAATTAGGGGAAAATGCAACATTGGCACAAGCTGTTTCTTAGATATGAAACATTAGGCTGCTGAATTCTGCTAAAAATCAATGTCGCTAATGTGTGATCAGATTTCTCCTCCCTCTTTTGGGCCCAGTGGGACTTGACCTTATCTTGGAGTGATCTCACTGTTGCCTAACCCTAGGCTATGCAATCCTTTTACCTTGACTTCACTCAGAGAGACAAGCGTGAAGTGAGGACTCCTTTCAAAGTGTCTAACACCCTCCCAGAGCAAATGTATTTTATTAAATATTCTGCAATTATGACTCTGGGTCAATATGGGCTAGATATAAAACCCTACTTTAGTTTCTATATTTGTCAAATGATGAGTTTAAAAATATCTTCCATTAGAGGTGGACAATCTTGCTTCTAAGGTATACATAGTATTCTATATGAATATGTCACATACCTGACTACGATGACAGAATACATCATATGCTGACAACATGATGATAAAGATTTATTTATAATTATCAAAAATATTTTCTGTTACTCAACTTTATTTTTAAAAATACAGAATCAAGACATCTGGTTGGAAGTTCTGCTGATTATTAAGCTTGGTTGAAAGTTTCAAATTGTTTTAAAAATAAATGTTAGTTAGAAAGAGTTGAGCTAAAATTGTCACTTCTATAGTATACTCCATAGCATTACATTACACTGAAAAGTGTTCTGAAGAAAAAGTTAATTATTTCATTTGGAGACGGTGTCTTTCAGCTCATGCTTCAGAAAAGTAAAGAAGACTAAAAGTTCTGTTTGCTTTATTCTAGAACCAAACAATATTAATCAAGTCTTAAAATGATATTTTCATAAATAAAATGATACCACAATGATTACATTGTCTTTATATTTTATCTCATATGTATATGTGTTTTAAGTCATGACCAATATCTCATAGAAGGAAGTGTAGTCTGTCAATTAAATGGAGTTTGTTTTATAAAGTTTTTAAAGCAGTAGTGTCATCCAGCTATTTTTAAAATTCTATATTCCCTGAAGAACTAATAAACTTCATATGAAGCATATTAATATATAATTATTCACAAATTCTATTTTTTAAATAAATTTCTTGCTTATCTAAAGTTGATAAAACAGAGAACCAGAAATACCGAAAGTTCTGGGAAAGAAAATCTCAGATGTTTGACCTAGAAAGATAACTATATATTATTTAATCTTACCCTTTATCTTGACTAAGACGATGATGTATTTGAGCTCACATAACCAAATGGCAAAGCAGAGAACTCACATCCAAGTTGTGTGACTGCATATCAATTCAATCACTAACCTAGACACTGCCCAGCCTACATGAATGGAAATGAACCACTGAATATAAGAAGGGGATATATTTTAAATACATTATTTATTATTTTTAACTTTGTTGATCAAAAAAAATTTAAGACAATGTTTACTTTATATAAAAATATGACCAGATTACAAAGATTAAAAATGAACAAAGTAAAAAGAAAAAAATTGGTGTGCAATATAGACACATAAATAAAAGTGCACACAAAAATCACCTCCTTGCATGATATGGGTTAGTTATGGCTTTGACTTTGCTTTGACAATCAACCAATGCTAGGAAAACCTGGCTTGTTCAAATAATTCAAAATATCCGTAAGATAAAAACAAGCCAATGGTTGGGTGAAACATAAGCATTCTTGATACCAAGATCAGAAAGAAATAGCACAAGGAAAAAAAAGATATATAAATTATATCTTTGCATGATTCACAATTTAGGATGTCTGGGTTTAACTATTTAAGATCAACCTATTTTACTAAAAAAACCCCAGATAATTCTACAGCTGAAATAAGTACATACAGAGCTTCATATTATATATATATGTATAATTTATACGTAAATTATACAAATGTAATTTAAAGGTTTAATTTTTCTGTTACTAGTGTTACTAAAATATAATATAAAAGTACTTAATTTTTCTGTTTGGATTTATAAGAGGCATAACATTTTCCTTTATGGGAACCTCAGCTGTTAAATTGAAGAGGCTTATTCCAAAACAAGACATGCTTAAAGAAGTGAAATGAGAAAAAATTATTTGACTGTCAGCCAAATGAATGAACCAAAAATAGAGAGAAGCTTAACATTTTTATAGCTTTATTATAATTTTTCAGAAATTGATTCAGTAGTGTGCTATAAAGTAAGTTTCAACAAAATGCACATATTTAAATTATACAGGTTATGTTTTATGACAATAGAAATGAACTATAAGTTTTTACCAGGAACAAAGTGAAGAACAACAAAACAACAGCTAGAAGTCTTAGTTTTACAAAAATTGAACAAAATAGTTTTACAGAATAAACTAGTTAGAAGTTAGATAAAAAAATATCAGAAAAAATGTAAACTGCATTATAATGAAGATAAGACATAAAAATCTGATCAACTAGATCAGTGATAGAAAGGAATGTATATCCTTAATTTCATATGTTACAGAAGAAGTCTGAAAATCAGAGAACTTAGCCTCCATCTAAATAAGTTAGGAAAAAGTTCAGAAAATTAAACCCAAATGGAACAGTAGGAAGATAATAGCAGAAAAAAGGAACAGAGTGGAACACCAAAAAAGCTAAAGTTGTTTTTTATGACAATATTAATCAAATCGACATATGTTTGTTTCATTCATTAAGAAAAAAAGAAGGAAAGTACAAATTATCAATAGCAAGAATGAGAGAGGAGGTATCATTGCAACCTTACCAACATTTAAAATATAATAAATGGTTATTATCAGCACATTATGGACAATCTATCAATTCAAATGAAATAAATTTATTGGCTGGGTGCAGTGACTCAAGCCTGTAATCCCAGCACTTTAGGAGGTTGAGGTGAGAGGATTGCGTGAGCTCATGGGTTTGAGAACAGCCTGGATAACTTGGCGAGATCTCATCTCCACAAAAAAATCAAAAAATTAGCCAGGCGTGGCAGCGCCTGCCTGTAGTTCCAGGTACTTGGAAGGCTGAGGTGGAAAGATCCCCTGAGCCCAGCAGATTGACTCTGGGGTGTCCATGAGCGAGCCACTGCACTCCAGCTTGTGTGACAGAGTGAGACTCTGACTCAAAAACAGGAAAGAAATATATTTAAAAATAATATACTAGGTGAAGTGGGGACCAAAGGGAAGCCCAAACTTTACCTCTACAATAACCACTTATCTACTAATCCTAAATTGTATCCCACATACTTAAAAAAATAAACAAATTAAAAATAATTCACTGAAATTAATAGAAAAATAAATAGAAAATTTGGTTAACTCAATATTTATCAAATTAAAAGTGTAATAAAAAAATAAGCTTAATATTGCAAAAGAAATTTGACCTTGTATCAGAAAAATAACATGCCACGATACAGTGGAGTTATTTAGGTATGCAAGCTGGGTTTGATATCACAAAATATAAAAGTATAATTCACTAAATTAACAGGTAAAAAACAAAATTGTGTGATCATCTCAATAGACAAAGAAAAAAAGCACTTGATTTAATTTAATACACATTTATGATAAAGCTTGCAGTAAATTAGGAATAAAAATAAAGCTCATTTTTGTCAAAGAATGTCTACAAGTACACTCACAATAAAAGCCACACTTAATGATAAATGTTGAAAGTTTGTCCTGAATGGAGAAAAAAAAAACAAAAAACGAAGGTCATCTTCTATACTCATCATCATTTAATATGCCAGTGCGAAATGCAAAGTAATGGAATAAAAGGCATAAGAAATGGAAAGGAAGAAATAAAAGTGTCATTATTTGAAGCCAGAAAATTACAGACTATTAGGATTAATGAGAGAGTTTAGCAAGGTTGCTGAATTCAAAGATGAATATATAAAAATCCATTACATTTCTCTAAATCCCAAAGTCAACAAAGGAAAAGAAAGAATTGAAAATGATAACAATTACCTAAACATCCATAAAAGTAAAAGAACCAAAATCTACATTAAAAACTGCGAAGTATGCCGGGCTCGGTGGCTCAACCTGTAATCCCATGCCTTGGGAGGCTGAGGTGAGTGGATTTCCTGAGCCCGCGGGTTCGAGACCCACCTGGGCAACTTGGTGAGACCTCATCTCTACAATAAATCAAAAAATTAGCCGGACGTGGTAGCGCGCGCCTATAGTTCCAGCTACTTGGAAAGCGGAGGTGGAAGGATCACCGGAGCCCAGCAGGTCGAGGCTGCGGTGGCCGGGAGCGCCCACTGCACTCCAGTCTGGGCGACAGAGTGAGACTCCAACTCAAAAAAAAAAAAAAAAAAATTGCAAAGTATTATTGATATAAATGAAAGAAGCTCTGAATAAATGAAGAAATATACTTATGAATCACAAATTTTGGTAAAAAGATGATATTTCTTCCCCATTTGAACAACAGATTCATCACAATACACTGCTTTTATTATTAACAAAATGATCCTAAAATTCATGAGAAATTCAAAGAACAAAGAAGAATCAGGGCAATTTTGTGAAGAAGAGGAAGAAAAAATAAAGGAGAATTTACACTATAAGGAGGACTATGTATGAAGCAGTAATGATTTAAGACATAGTAACTTTAAGCAATGATAGATGAATCCACCAATGAAACTGAATAGAGTTCAGAAGCAGAAGCAGACCGATGTATATAATGGTCATTTAATTTATTACTATAGTAAAATGAAGAAAATCTTGCCACTTCAATAAATAATGCTGTTGAATAGATATGTGTATGCATTTACATTTTTTTGTGTGAATTTTTTTTACAATAATCTATTTCAAATGAAGTTCAGATTGAAATGTCAATGACAAACAAGCTTTTGGGGGATGGGGGAAGGACATTGACATCATAACTTTTGTAAGGACAAATATTTCTTAAATAAGACACAAAAAGCAAACCATAAAGTAAACAATTGATAAACCTGACTATATTAAAATGTACGTATGTTAATAAAAAAGACATTAAGAGAGTATTAAGGTAGACTGACAGATTCTAAGGATGTACTTGCCTTACATGCATTTGACTTAAGATTCGTATCCAAAATATACAAATAATATTTATAAAACAATAACAATTAGATAGCTCAACAACCTCAAATGAGTACCACTTTATTTTTTTTAACTCAGAATCTCTGTTGTCCCAACTGGATTACAGAAGTAGCATGATCTTTGTTTACTGCAACTTCAACCTCCTCAGCTCAGGTAATCTTTCTGCTTCAACCTCTCAAGTAGCTGGGACTACAGGTGTGCACCATCATGACCTGCTAATTTATTATTATTATTATCGTTATTATTATTATTATTTTGTAGAGACAAGGTCTTGTTATGTTTCCCAGGTCTGTCTCAAACACCTGGCCTCAAGTGATCCTCCCACTTCAGCCTGCCAAAGTACTGAGATCACAGGTTTGAGCCACTTTAAAAAGATAATTCAGCATAATTAAATGGGATTCATTTCTGGGATGCAAGGATGGCTCAACATACACAAGTAATAAACATAATACATAGCATTAAGAAAATGACAGACAAAACCACATAATCATTTCAACGGATTCAGATATAGCATTTGACAAAGTTCAACATCCTTTCACCATTAAAAAATCTCAGCAAATTAGGTATAAAAGAAATGTACCTCAACACAATAACAGCCATATATGAAAAACCCACAGCTCACATTATACTCAATGAAGAAAAGCTAACATCCTGAACAAAACAAGTATTCCCCTAAACCACTTCTATTTAATATCTTGTTAGAGTTCTGAGGCAAGAGAAAGAAATGAAAGGCTCCCAAGTTGGAAAGCAGAAGTTAATTTGCTCTTGTTTGTAGACAATGTGATCTTATATGTTGGATCACTAACAATTTCACCAAAAAACTGTTAGAAATAATACACAAATTCAGTAAAATTGCAGAATATGAAATAAACTTACATAAATTAGTAGGATATCTATACCCTAACAGCAAACTATATGGAAAAGAAATCAACTAAACAATCACATTTACAGTAGCTACCAAAAATTTAAAGTACTGAAAAATAAATTTAACCAAGAAAGTGAATGATCTCTACACTGAAAACCATAAAACTCTGATGAAATAAATTGAAGAAGAAACAAATAAATGGAAATATATCCTGTCTACATGGACTGGAATAATTAACATTGTTAAAATGTTCATACTACCCAAGGGTATCTACAAATTCAATGCAATCTTTATTAAAATACTAATTACATTCTTCACAGAAATAGAAAAAAATCTAAAGTTTGTTTGAAACCACAAAAGCCCTCAAATAGACAAAACAATCTTGAGCAAAGAGAACAAAGCTGGAGGCATCACACTACCAGTCTTTAGAATCTACTACAAAGATATAATAAGCAAAATAGCATGGTACTGGCATAAAAAACAGACATGCAGATCAATGAAATAGAACAGAGAGCCCCCAAATGCAGTCATGCATCTGTGGCCAAATGATGTTTGATAAAAGTGCCAGAACACACAATGAGAAAAAAAAATCAGTCTCTTCAAAAAATGGTTTTGGGACAAATGGATAGTCACAGGCAGAGGATTGAAATCAGACCCTTATCTTACATCATGTACCAAAACCAACTAAAAATGGATTATACACTTAAAAGCAAAACCCCAAATAACATTAATACGGGCAATTGTTTAATGGATATGACCCCAAAAACTCAGGTAACAAATGTGCAACTAGACACCTCTTGCATTAAACTAAAAACTTCTGTACAGCCAAAGAATCAACAGCGTGAAGAGACAACCAGTCGAATAGGATAAAATATTTGCAAAATATACGTCTGATAATGGGTTAATATCCAAGATTTGTAAAGAATTAAAACTACTCAATAGTAAGAAAATGAAGAACCCAATTTAAACATGGGCAAAAGACCTGAATAGACATTCCTCAAAAGAATACATACAAATGGCCAACAGAGAAAGTGCTCTCCATCACTTATAATCAAGGAAATTCAAGTTAAAAGCCACAGTGAGATATTGCCTCACATCTATTATTCAAAAAGGCAAATGATAACAGGTGTTGGTGAGGGTATATACAAAAGAGAACCCTCACAAATTGCTGATGAGAAGGTAAATTAGTATAACCACTATGGAAAACATTAGAGAAATTTCTCAAAAAATTAAAAATAGAACTATTTTATAATTCAGCAATCCCTCTAATGGGTATATAGCCAAAGAAAACAAAATTGATATGTAGAAGAGATGTCTGCACTCCCATGTTCATTGCAGCATTATTCAAAATAGCCAGGACATAAAATCAACCTAAGTGCCTATCCATGGATGAGTGGATTTTTAAAAATATACTACATATGTACAACTGAATACTAGTCAGCCTTAAAACAGGGAAAAGCCTAGAGGACATTATATTAAATTACATGAGCCCAGCTCAAAAAGACAAATACCACATGATACCACTTATATGTGGAATCTGAAAAGGTTGATCTCATTAAATTAGAATGGTGGTCACCAGGGTCTGTAGCAATTGGGGAGTGGTAGATGTTGAGAAAATGTTAAGCAAAGGATACAAAATTTCAGTTAGATAGGAGGCATAAGTACTAGAGATCTCTTGAACAGCAAGGTGACTTACAGTTGCTAACAGCATATTGTATTCTTGAAAATGCTGACTATGGATGCTAACTCATCTTACCACAAAGGTTATAACTTTTGAGGTAATGCATGTTGCTGAATCTTTAATTTTTCAGTCTGTCCATCTCATATATTTCCCTTGATGCTGCTAACTGTGAGCAAGCTTTACTATTTTTAGTGCATTTTTCTTATTTTTATTTTCCTAAAATTTCAAGTTCACGTTAAATCCGGTTCCTAAAATGTACTCTTTCTTTGCTTTCCTTGTCCTTTCCTTGTCCTTTCCCTCTCCTCTCCTCTCATTTGGGATCTTGCTCTGTTGATAGGTCTGGAGGACAGTGGCACCATCACAGCTCACTAAAACCTCAACCTCCTGAGCTCAGGAGATCCATCTGCCTCAGTCTGAGACTGCAGGTGTGTGCCACCATGACTGGCTTGTTTGTTTGTTTGTTTGTTTGTTGAGACTGAGGCTCATTATGCTGTCCAGGCTGGTCTTAAATTGGCTCAGGTAATCCTTCCACTTCGGCCTTGTAAAATGCTGGAATTACAGATGTGAGCCACCACGTCTGGCCCTGTACTTTTCATTTTAAAAATGAAATTATTATTCTAGCAATTATCAGATTTCCATATAACTTTAGATTATATGCTTATAATATTTAAGCCATTCAACTTTTTAAAAATTTTATTTGTGAATTGGTTCACTATTCCAGTATGTTTAAAAAAGACTATAAGGAAGTTTTTCATCTCTAGATATTTTGGGGATGATGGTGAAAATCCATTGAGGGAGGTTTGTTTATGTTTGGGGAGAGTTTTTGGAAAAGAACCAGTTTGCCACTAACATTTGTGTAGTAGCGGCAGAAAAACAGAAGACTGCAAAACTAAGTTGATGTTTAGCAACAATTAAGGCAATATTGCCATCCTTCTCATAGTCTCCAAGGACAGGTAGATTTTGTCACATTGGTGATAAACTATTTTGTGTTTCACTTTTAATCTCGATAGAAATGCTTTTATTCTAATGTAATTAGACAATCAATTCAAATAGAAACTGATCAAGTTCATACAGGCAATCAACACTGTTTTCTCCTAAACTGAAGAATAACATCAGGTTTATTTTCTTATTTATTTTTACTAGTATTGAAGCATATTCTTGTTATATCTGAAGAAGTTTCCTGGGCTCAGTGCTGTTTCTAACTTTTGTGGTTCTATAATTCCATGTTGCAGTAACTCTTAAGTGGCAGTACTATTGACAGGAAAAGTACTGACAGAGAGTTGTGAAATACTGAATGTTGAGATGTTCACTTGTGTAAACTCTTTTTGTTGCCAACAGTTGTTTTTAATGCTCACCATCATTGTCATGTTTAGTTTGCATCAAATTTATGTCCTCTAAAACTTGACTTTAATTGAATTTGACTAAAGAATATATTCATTTTATGTCTGTCTTGGCTACCAAAATAAAATATTCATTTTTGCATTAAAAAAAAGAATATTTTCATTTTGTGGATGATGGTATTGAATCTCAGTGACAGTTTATCCAAAGCCATATAGATATTTTGTGACATAGTCATAAGTAGTATTGTTAAATTTATATTTCTGAATAATTCACACATGTAGTTTGTTCATTTCTATCAGCCATATAGTCAGTAACTCTAAACATGATTTTTTTTGTTTCTATCAGAACTGGATTCTGACGTTATCTCAGGGATTCACTAGCCATAGGAATTTGTGCAATCCTTTTAACCTCTCCAAGCCTCAGTTTCGTTTTCAGCAAAATGGAGCACCTAATTAAAAAGGTTGTATAAACATGTAAATGAGTTTATATACATAATGTGTTTAGTTTACTTATAATTTTACTTCTGTTTAAGACAAATGTATTTATATTTTACTACAATGTCTTATATTTACCATGAATTAGTCGGGAAAGGTCTTAGATTATGGATGAGACCATAAACAACAAACTAAATATAAACAACAAATTAAATAAACAACAAACTAAATATAAAATGTCTTATGTTTTTTCAAGATACAATCTGTTCCTCATTTTTTTTAAATGAAATTACCCCAAAACCCAGTGAACAGAGTAATAGCATCATAATTACTTTATTAAATAAATAAGGCATTGAGCTTATGGTAAATGATAATTAATGCAAACAGAATAATAGAAAAAATAATGTCATAATTTGCAGTGAAACTTAAATTACATTTTTAGGATAATGCAGTGTTATGGGGAATACTTTGGGTTAAGGATAACATGATCTTATTTTTTTTTTAATTATAAGTACATTGGAGTCAATAAGTTTTTAAAATTAGAATCATTGCTTTCACCAAATCTACTTTTGCTACTCTACTCACTTAAGATAATTAATAGTGCCTGGTTTTTTTTTCTGTGTTGATGCACATTATGATAAAACATTGGTAAATTTAGAGTTAATTGACTGAGTGGAAATTTAACTCAAAAGAAAGTCAAAATTGAGAAATTACTGAACAGGGAATTACCCAAAGAGTTCCCAGCTTTTCTTGTTTTAGATCAGTAGCTGAAGCTTGGAGAGTGTGCACTTGCTACAGTGCTTGAAAAAGTACACTAGGATGCCGAGATCAACTGTCAAAAAAATAAAGCAAATAATAATAACACCAAACATCAAAAGCTACTTTTCACAGTTCTTCTGTGAATCTAAGGATTATAAAAACATTATTTGTTACAGTCATAACAAAAAGTGTCAGGAAAGAATAATTCTGAGCTTTTTAAAATTTCCACTCAAATGGGACCTAGATTAAAATGTTAAAAAAAGAAAAGTTAACACATTTAAGGTGCCAGGATGAAGGATAATTGCTGGTGAAAATCTCACTTTTGAATTATAATTCGACAAACACATTCATAATACTAGCTTTAAGGTGTTATTCTTGTGTGGTATGACTTTTAGATAGTATAATATTTAGCTTAGTCTGTCCTAAGTACATATCTCTGAATTTAGACCATGAATAGAATAATTGTTTTCAATCATTTCTAACTTCCATTTTCCTACTCAGAGTAGTGTAGAGAAAACATGAGAGTTTCATTAACAGTTCTACATATTTTTTCGGCCTTTTAAACTGAAATAATTTACCCATCTTGAGAAATAGAAAAATCTGTAGAAGAGAAAAATCTATAATTTAGAATTAAAAATACTAGTCCTGAAAATCAGGTTAGAAATATAATATGTGGGCCAGATGTGGTGACTCACACCTACAATCCAGCACTTTGGGAGGCCGAGGCAGGAGGATTGCTTGAGCCCAGGAGTTCAAGACCACCCTGGGCAACACAGCAAGACCTTGTCTCCACAAAAAATAAAAAAATTAACCAGTTGTGGTGGCATGTTCCTGTAGTCCCAGCTACTCAGGAGGCTGAGGTTGGAGGATCACCTGAGCCCAGGAGACAGAAGCTACAGTGAACCATGATAGTGCCACTACACTCTAGCTTGGACAACAGAGTGAGACTCTGACTAAAAAACCCCCAATAAAACACACACAAACACACACACACACACACACACACACACACAATATGTGTATAAGTATCTTCTGCCACAGTGAACTTTCATAAGATATAGGCATTGCTTTTATTAATATTGCACTATCTTTGTGAGTAGGCTTCAGCCCTAGAATAGGGTATATATGTTGCGAATAGTTTGACTCTTGTTATTTTTGCAAGCAGCCTAACACATCTGCTAATAGACTAATTAATATACTAGAAAAATGAAAGAATATTATCAGAGGTCACAGTTTTGGGGAGGAAAATTAGAATAAAGTATTAACCAATTACCACTTTTGATTGTGAAGAGATTATTTGTGAACCATAAATTCTCAGTAAGGAATATGGAACAAACTGGTAATTTCATGGCAGGAAGCTTTGCTTGAAATTCTTAGTTTTAGTTTTAAATAGCAATGCATCCATACATTTTAATATAATTTGGAGTTCATAGAAGAAATTTTATTCAAATGGTTTGAATAGTCTTAATCATGGAATTTTAAATTGTCTTTTCTTAACACAATCCTACTTCAGATTTTCATAAACAAAATACATGAGTTTTATGCATTTTCATCAATGTCTGTGTTATTTCAGACTACACTATAGCTATGTTATAAATGTGAATAGTATTTGCTTGCTTATTAGTTTTACCAAAGGCAAGTAAATAGATATTTCTAAAGTCACTGGCAAACAAATCATTTCTAATCTAGTAGTATAATTCCGATGAATTAAGAGTTATTTCTATTATAGTTTTATTATTTAATGATTATATGATACATTTTTGAGCACCTATTATTTGCCAGGCATTGTGCTAGGTGTGAGGAACAAGTAGATTAGTAAAATCTGCTCTGTGCCTGATCTCCTAGTGGAGAGAAGTAAACCAGCATTATCTTATGTTAGATGGGCATGCATTGTGCTAAAAACAAAAACAAAAACAACAAAAAAAGGAGAAACAGTTAACTCAGACTTAGAAGGCAAATAAGGCTTTTGAGAAGTAACTTCTGTGTCATTGTGGGTAGGATAGAAGGCATTTAGCCAGGAAGAACTATAAGATATGTTAACACCATTGTAAGGCAGTCATTTTGATAAATTTTAATATAGCAGTTTTTATATCTTCTGAAATCTAGACTCTAAATTCTTAACTATCTTATTATTACCAAAAAAATTGTGAATGATAATTGCTTGTCTTTAACCTTACTCCATCTGTGATCCTGAAGTCTGAAGGTAGGAATTATGGAAGGGGGCCTGTACCAAGTTGGAGGTGAGAATCAAAGGGAGGCCAGGACTGAGGAATGGGCTGAGGGGTAGGTTGTGTGTTAATACTATTTCACAAACTGCAGATGACCCAAGGCCACATATTTACCACTCTTACTCATCTTAGGAAGGAACATCAGTCTTCCAGGAAAAGATTAAGCCCATTTTTGAAATTTTTCTTACATTTTTATTTGATTCTCAAATTCTCCATCAATTTCTTTAAATAACAATCACTACCATTTACTTTCAACTAATGAATAGAGTTGATTATATAATAAGTATCTTTGAATTTCTCCAAGCTTTTCTAGAAGTTGTTACCTCATTTTTGTAGGGCTCCTGGGCCACATAATCATATTAGATAAGGATATTTTAGCATGGGGGATCTGGAAGACCACTGAAAAAATTGAATATATGATGTGAAATGATCAGATTATAGAGGACAACTATCACCAAAGATGGTTCTGGAAAGTATGTGTGAGGTAGATAAACTTTTGTTTTTTGGAAATTTCATACCTTCCCTTTTTGCCTTTATTCTCCTTCTCTTTCACACTTGGACAACTAGTGTTCCTAGACTTCCTCTGACAGTACACGTTCTACCATGGAGCAAGTTCTCCTGCTCCAAGTATATCTGTTTTCTCTTCCCAGTTTCTTCTAGGCAACCCCTGCTAAAGATTTTATTTCACTCATCACATCCATCTGTCTACACCATCAGGATATAATGTAGTTTCACTTTATATTTAAGCTTTTGTCACATAAAGACATACATATATTTTTTTAAAATTGCATGCAAGCCATATTAATGTACTAGTAGCAGATTCCAAGAGTGCTCCACAGCACACTAATTAATTCAGGTAGAGTGAAAGAGAATCCTGCATCTTATGGTTAAATATGTTTGGAAATATGCCAAATAAAGTTAAACTATCTTAACAACAAGATTCAGAGTCTTAAAAGCAAATATATGAATTGGATAGCTCCAAGAGGGACATATGGTACTGTGAAATTTCCGAAACATTTAAACAGTTTTAAATTTAAAAAAAAAATCATCTGCCATAATGAGATAAGGGATGGTAATCATATATTTTTACAAGCAAAATATTTTGAATTAGTTATAGGCCTGTTGTATTTTTTAAAGTAGGGATTATTATGTTCTTGGTTGCAAGATTGGAATTTTATAACACACTTCAAAATTCTAGGAAGTAAAAACAGACAATTAAAGGCAGAGAAAGTTGAATGGTTTTGACAAACCCATTTCTGTATTTAAAAAATTTTTTTTTTCTGATGACAAGAGGGGTCTCTATTATAAAGGTACTATGGGTCTAGATTGCATTATCCAATTGGTATTCAGTAAAGAAACACTAGATTATATAATCTGTACTGTATGAGAAAGCTCAATATATGGAAAAATAGGAAAAATAAAGACCTTTAAAGAGATAGTATTAATAATTGGAAAAAGGGAGAGTGAATTAATTTTTTTTCCTGATAGTTTGACTGAGCTGGTAATTCAATGCAAAAGTCACACAGGGGAAATAGCTGATGGAAGACAGTTGCCGGAAATAAAGGGACAGTGGCATGCAATGTTAATGCATCCCAATGTGCTGTGTGGGATGGGGAAGAAGAACATTGGAGGAGGAACCTCAGTAGTTAAATACAATTGACATCCATAATAAGAATAAGAATAAAGTTTTTAAAAATGTTAATTTATTACATTGTTGATAAATATTCAATATTACGTTAAAATTTTTAGCACCCAGTCTGAGAAATAATAATAGATGCTTAGCAAATGTGAGTTTCTTTCCCTTTTCTTAGTCTTACAAAGTGTTAAATAATTTTTGAATTAATATCCTGTGTGTGTTTGATTCCTGCTCATTCCTATCACTTTATAATATTGTCATCAACTGTGGCTCTAAAAAAAAAGAGATTTATACATCCAAATTCAGTATCAAAATCTAAATCTTTTTGCATGCAGGATTTTTCTGTTATTGATTTTAATTATTAGTCACAGGGCATAGAAGATGCAAGATACGATGTAAAGGAAGTTATTTCCATGTAAGAAAGAGTAAAGCACTCTCTGTGAGACTTGAATGGATTGAAACTAGATTTAAAGTGCTGCCTGGTTTTCTGAGATAAAAGTTACCATCACCATTTTAAAGCTTTGGCCAAAGTGGCATAGTTGGGCAACAGAAACCACATATTGAGAGGAACTATAAAAAGAGAAGGAGCTTGTGCACTACTTTTCATTTGGTGCTTTGAGAGGAGGTGTGCTCCATGATCACATGGGGTGATGCTATTAGTAAGAAATAGAAATGATGTTACGAAGAAAATTAGGAAGAGAACAAGCCTGGAATTAATGCTCCCTGTTCCTGTTTCCTGTTCATGGAATATCGGAACCAGTCATTTCAGGAGATCCAATGGTGAATACAGAAGTGTTAAGAGAGCTAGTGACTAGCATGAGCCTGATGAAGGAGATGCTGAGGATGGGGAAGCTAACCCGTGACCATTGTAGAAATCATGGGCACTTGTATAAAGGTAATACATGTCTAAATGCCAATAGGGATTACGTTCAGAGGCCAGCTAAGACCTATGGGACAGTATTCAGATAAGAGTCTATTTCTTTCTCAGTAATGATATTATATGTTTCCATCTGTGCCCAGATTATACAAAGGAAACAAAGAAGCAAAAGGAGGGGTAAAAAAATCTTAAATTGACTGGGATTTGAATCTTTCCACTACTAAGTAGAAATGCCAGTCATACCGTGCACAAACAATTGAGTTCCATAAGGGGAAGGTAAACAGAGATCAGTTTCTGCCCATCAGAATTATAAAAATAAACATTTAAGCATGCTCGGCACTGTTTCTAATCATTTTAAATCTATGAACTCATTTACTTCTCTAAACAACTCTTTGAGATAGACACGATTTCTTATCACCAACTTTAAATTGGAGCAAACTTGAGAGCTCATACACTTAACTGCACTGTATACTATGCTTCACAGTGGAAATAGTTCCCATAAATTTATTACCTTGTGCATTTCTTCTCTTCTTATTTTTCATCTCCACTTTTCATGGGATATATCCTATCTTGAGGTGGAATAATAGTATAAAATAACTATAATAGATATAACTGTTATATTTCTTGCTTGTTTTATTTTTAACTTAGCCACATGGAATCTTTAGGCTTTTGTGCCCTTTCCCTTGACAATTTTGCTCCTTCATCTTCTACAACTTTCTTGTGTTTTTTATTACTCAGGCAAGTGAGTAAATAAAAGATTTCCACTCTTAATGTCTCATGTCTAATTAGTTCATCTGTGATAATAGACTTTCATGGGATCCTTGTACAAATCAATTTTCAGAGTTTTGTATAGTGAATGAAAGTGAGATGAATGACTCATGAGTTCAAGAGTTAATATAACAGTGTCCAAAAATGAAGTGGATTCATTGAAGGACATACACCATGCTGTATTCTGTATATGCCATATACTGGTTATATAAAATAAGTTTATTTCCTTTTACAGGTTAGACATCAAAGCAAGTATGTAAGCTACTCACTCAAATTATAAGATATAGAAATTTTAACATAGCATAAGATAAGGCATAAACTTTGAAGTTTGACACATCTAAATTGAAGTCCCACTTCCACTAGCCTACTAGCTGTATAATTTGGGACAGTTTCTCTAACTTCTTAAAGCATAGTCTTCTCATCAATAAAGTGAGGATTGTAATACATATGTACCATAGCACTTAGGGGGAAGTTATGAAAATACATTATTTAACCCAGGGGGAAAAAAAAGAAAAAGAATAATTGCTGTGTCATCATCATCATCATCATCATCATCATCATTATCAAATCATCATCGTCATCATTATTACCTAATCATTTTATTCTTCCTCATAAAAGCACATGTTTATTGAGTGCTTGGTGTTGAGCTAATATTTGTTTTAGGCAATTAGCACACATCAATAAACAAAAAAGATAGAAAATCCTGCTTTTGTGTTGAGGACATAAGCAGATCTCACATAACAAATTGAATATGTAAGCAAATCACATAGCATTTTTATAAGGTATTAAATGTCTTGGAAACCAGCAACAAATACTGCAGTGTAAGCTATATTTTGACAGTCGATTTGAGCAAACAGGGATAAAGAAGGTGTCCTCATTAAAAAGATAATATTTGAGCAAATTCTTGAAGGTTATGAGAGAATTAGCCAGAGGAAGTAGTTTCAAGCAGAGGAGGTAACCAGTGCAAACTCCCTAAGATAACACACATGTGAAGTTTGAGAAATTGTGGTAGAGGGACACCAGGAGGGCGGGAATTAGATGAAGTCAGGGAATAACAGTTTAGATAGCGCTTCATGGTACATTTGGTACATATAGGCAACTAACTGTAAGTGCTTTGTTTTATGATGGGTGAGATGAAGGTCCATTGGAGGGTTTGAGCCAAGGGCTGATGATGTATCATCATCTTTCAAAGACACAGCGAATCAGCACTTAAAACTCTGTCAGCATATAAAGCACTGACATTGTCTAGGTTCTACATAGTTATAAGAGATCAGAAATTTTGAATTAGCAAATTTCCTTTTAATTGAGGTTCCACTATTTCCCTGTATTTTGCAGTACAATAAATTTAGAAAGAAACATTTCAGAATCAAAACTTATATTTACAGAAAAAAAGAAATATGGATTTTTATGGAGGAATGGCAAGGTTGAATTTAGTATAATAGTAGAGTAAAAATTTTATGTATCACTTAATCTATGGTCATGTATCTATCTCCAAATACTCATCTATAGCCTTGAACATTTTTGTTAATTATTATACTGACATTTCATTGAAGTTTCTTGAATATGTGCTCAAATATATATTAGAATATTCTGCATATTCATATTTACATAAGATAACATGTTTAAAAACTTATACACAAATCAGCTTAAAATAAACACGTGTTTATTTTATCTAAGACAGCTGGATTAAGGATAGTGATTTAAAATATTGAATATAAAACAATTTTACATTAATTTTCCTCTTTTTTTTCTTTCCAATTAAGAAATAGATTTGATTTAGAAACAGTATCATGGTCAGCCTTGATCTATGCTCAGGTAAGAAGAGTTTCAGATTGAGCCACAAAGGTATTTTTTTGTCTGCTTTGCTTGAACAGTGGAGCTTGGACAAGAGCAAAATAAGATTGAGTATACTATAAATTTGAGAAAAAAACAAACTCTATTGAACCTCCTTCTAGTATAATACACATTTCCTACCCTCATTTTCTTATATAAAGTATTAATCATAACTTAATGACTACTGAAAAGCTACATGTAATCAAAGTTTACTCTACACAGCTTAAAATATTAATATCACCAGTTTTCTATTTCATAGATCAAAATTACTAAACTTTTTGCATTTAATCTTTTAGACTCATAGCACTTCTTGGAGTTTTAGAGACCACTTGATGGTACTCTTCATTTAAAATATAGACATTTAGTGAGAGAACTTAACAGACATGCCCACAATTTCACAGCTAGTAAACAGAGTTTGTCCTCAAGCTTTTAGACACATCACTGAATTCTGAGAAAAGCTTCTCTTGGCTGGAGTGAAAAAAATAAAGTGATTCTTATTTTAGGTAGCAGTGGTCTGCTATAGTCATTGAATATATGAAGAACACTTTTGTTATAAAACTGAGGTGATGTGATTTTGAAGGATTAGAGAAGGGAAAATGAAAATCTAAATGATTCATCAAAAAGCACCTTGGAAGTGGTTAAATCTGGTGACCAAACTGGAAATTCCTTGATGACTCAAGGCCTACTACTCATCTATGCTTGGAAAATTAGTAAAGAATTGAAGGTTTGCCTCAGACGGGAAATGGAACTTAGTGGGTAGTTAAGTAGTAGAGGCCAGCTTTGCAAGTGGAAGAATAAAAACGTCTTCATGTCAGGAAGCTGACATAAAGTCTTTAGTCTCCAAGAAAAAGATCATCTACTTTGGAAACCTTATTTCCATAGATGTGATGAAGTTGAGCTACTATCCCAGAAAAGAGGTGAAGGAATTAGGTGTTAACAAAGAAAAGAAGTCTCTAATGCAGGAATACGATGAAAACAGATTTTGAAACAATGTCCTATTGACTTAAATTATTGAATTTAGACAAATCATCCTATAAAAAAATTCAAGTGCAGTGATGTTAAAGTGGATGTGTGTGGTATATTTGGAAGCCAAAACAATGGAGTGCAGGCTTTTAGTAGACAAAAACAAGGGATACTTAATATTTTGCAATATGGCAGCACATACAAAAAATTACCCCAACCAAATCTCTAATAGTGCATCATAAAGAAACAATGACACAGCTCAAAGGAGGTCCTTATGGAGAAGACTGTATCCCTAGTGCCCATCTAGAGGAAAACAGAAGATATCCAAACCAAAAGGAGCTTATTCTCTATAACCTAATTAATTTCTATACCCTTATTTGTTTTTATTAATGTTTGGTTAAGTATTGGAAAAGGCCTGAAATATTTCCTTTTAGTAGGTCCAAAGTTTTCTAACCTGAAATGTGAGTCCAAGGTTCTTGTTTATTTCAGACTGGTGCAGTGACAGCCAAAAACAACGATGTGATGAACTAGGAGTAGTGGATGTGGCAATACCATCTGGTGATGAGGGGTATTTTGACCGCTAATCTTCCAGCACTTCTAGATGAACTCCAGTTAAGTATCAACGTACCTTGTTCCAAGTATCCCTTGATGGTGTTTAGTGACTATAATGTGCAAGGAGAGCTGGAAGAGTTGAGCAAGGGTTGTTATAAGAACAAATATAAATCCAAAGCAATGTCTAGATATCTCCGTCTCTGCTCTGGGAACTATCGTGATCTGAAGCAGATAGCTTCTTCAATCAGTCAAAGAACTTTCAAATCTATGAGCTAAATATCACCTATAACCACCCAGTTTAATTTTAGATTATTGGGAAGTAACTATGAGTGGTTCTACTTGTTCAAAGTATTGCTTTAAAAGTCAGTATGGGGTAAGGAGGTCTCTAACTGCCTTATCACTTTCAAAAACGATGGCACGATTTTATGACTCATGACAAGATTTTTCCTTTTTTCAGTTAATAAATTATTTCTTCATGCTGTCAGCTCAAGATGAAAACAAAGAAGGGAACAAAAGGTGAGAGCAACATATGTGTTTATATATCCAAAAGGGAGAAAGTGATTATGGTAGGCTTTCATAATTAAAATCATGTCACATTTGCACATAATATGTTTTAATCTTATGACCTTTATTCTCACTCAATTTGTTGATAAAAAGTATCAAGCCCACATAAATATTTAAAGACATTTTAATATCTGTAACCTCCCTATGCATATCATTCTCTTATGAGGTTTCTGGAAAATTTTCAAAAATGTCTGTGCTCCAAAATTGAAATGCTATGCTAAAGAAGGTAGTAAAACCCCTTGCTGAACTGTGTACACTTACACTATTTAACTTATCTTGACCTTATCAAAGACTTTGGAATAAACTCAAAGTAGATATTACTTACAGATTCTATGAATAACTAATTATATGGTTATAAGGTAATTTGCCAAGAAGTATAGCTATTAAGTCTCTAAAGATATGCTGACCGCTGGGGAGTGACCTGCTCATGCAAAATAAATATATTCACTCCTTCAAGGTTTGGGAATTCAATTTACTATAAATACCATCTTAGGTGCTCAAGAAAGAATATACTTATTTCACAACATTGAGAAATGTTCCCCAAATTTGTGTCTAAATATCTTCTGTCTTAGAGTCTATGATCTAGAACTTGTAAAGAGAGAGAGAGAAAGAAAGAGAGAGAGAGAGAGAGAGAGAGAGAGAGAGAGAGAGAGTGTGTGTGTGTGTGTGTGTGTATGTATGTATTTCTGCTCAGGTAATTCTTCTGATGTGGGCACATAGTACACTCTAAAAAAATACTGCAGATTTAGGGCTTACTCTAGACCAATGATTTTAACAGAAAATACAAAGAATTAGTACCTAAATATGGAAGAACTGGAAAGAAGGAATACTAAGTTGTATCAGATTTCTTATGACTAGGGCTAGGTTCACTGAGAGGATTCATAGCATGTAGCTATGCTCAGGGATAGGACTGAATGCAGCAAAAGGACATACAGCACAGTTAGCAAAACAAAAAGGTGCTTGAATGAAGTCAGGAGGAAACCAGACTTCATCTTCTAGGAGGCTTCTCCTAGTGGAGTCACACTGAATGTGTTTGTTCTCTCAGCAATGATTATGAAATGTGTTCCACTAGAGACTCATCACCCAACGCCTCTGATGGGGGTAGTCACACAGGCACTCTCTGTCTATCATGTACCAAAATGTCAGACTCTAGAAGGAAAGCAGGTGCTCAGTATAAACCATAGTATTTACACAAACAGTTTAGGCACAGTCAGTCAGTCTTATCCTGGAATGGTAAGAACCTTCCTAAAATCTAAGTTTCCAGACACCAGCTAATAGCCAAACATGCAACAGAATGTTCTAAGAATAGCTGACTCAGGCCTGCTATGTTAATGCTTTTCTGTACATAGGTGTCCCAGAGGTAGCCACCACAGGAAACAGTTACCACCCCTACAATGAGAGAAACAGTAAGAAGTTGGGATTGTTGAAATTTAGACATTTTGGAGGAGTGGCCTCCTGCCATGAAATTCAGACCTCAGAGCAGATGTACTGTTCAAATAGCCATGATGTCTCTGTGCCAGAGAAAGGGCCTGGGAAGCTGGGATTCAAATATCTGGTGGGACGTTGGTAACAAGATGACTGACTGTGGTGTCTCTAAGAGGGCTGGGTGAACTGGTTCTGTTAGTAATGGGAAACATTTACAGATCAATTTTTGATTCTAGAACAAACTGCTATTGCAAAGGGGAGAAGGAAGGATTCTGAGGCAATGCTAAGAGGAACAGGGAAACAACAGCTAACAAGCAAGGAGTAACAAATCCTTTTTCCAGCTCTTGAATCTCCTTGGTAGACCCTAAGGGAATATCTGGTAAAGGAGATATGGCTTTCAGAATTTTAGCCTCAGCATCCCTAGTCTAGAAAGGTGGATTTGGAGCTGAAATATTCACTCAGCAGCTGAAACACTGACTTTTCTCAGACCACAACACAAAAACTTAGAACATTTATGAAAGAAATTTATGCATTATAAATCACAATAACAAACATTTTGAAAGATACTGTAGGAGAAACACACAACACTCATTACTACAAGGGCCTGTAAAAAGTAAAAGTAAGTCATCTGTGAAAAGTAACTTGTAGCAAATGAGATAACTGTATCCACAAGGCAGCTTCTAAGCCATTTCCATGGACAGCTGACTAAAAATGGCAAGAATCAGAATTTTGCCAGGTTATCCTGGAGGTTGGTGGCTTCTTCCTCTGTGTATTCCTCTCTTCTGCTACTCAAGGTGAGTACTGTAATCATGCAGTGGCCATGAATAGCCACGGTCAGTAAAATTTCTGGCTAATAATGTCTCATCTGATATCATAATGTTTTTAAAATATTGCAGCCTGAGTTTCTCTTAGTAAGAAAATGAAGCTGCTTCTACTGTTTCCTACCTTGCTGTCATCTAACTCATATGGCCCCTCTTAACCTGAACTTAGTTACTGCCACTTCTTTTTTTTTTTTTTTTTTTTGAGTTAGAGTCTCACTCTGTCACCCAGGCTGGAATGCCTCGTGGCCACACAGCCACCCCAGTGTCGACCTGCTGGGTCCCGGAGATACTTCCACCTCAGCCTTCCAAGTAGCCGGAACTACGGGCACGCGCTACTATACCTGGCTAATTTTTGATTTGTTATAGTGACGAGGTCTTCCCAAGTTTCCTAGACTGCTCTCGAAGCCATGGGCTCAGGTCATCTACTCACCTCGGCCTCCCAAAGTGCTGGGATTACAGGCTGAGCCACCGAGCCCGGCCTACTGCCACTTCTTATATTCACAGTAAAGCAGTCTGAGTTGCATTCATTCAGTCCCTGTAACAGTGTGCAAAACTACAAAACCATGAACATGATAATTACTATATATTTTTCTCTTAACACGAGGCATTGTCGCAAGTACTTACGCATTACTACTTACATCTATAAAAGACCTACAGGACAGGTGTTATTTTCCATTTTCTAGAAATAAACACTTAACTCATGTCCATAAATCTCTAGTACTTGTATTCTTCAAAGCAGCCCACGCTGCACCCAGGTATTTCTTACTTCTCATTTTCTTTCTTAAACCTCATACTCAGTCTGATTTCATGAACAGAGTTTGTTTTAGTAGAAAGAGTCCTGGAATAGGAGTCATTATAATGAATCTCTGCCTTTTATTGGTACCTAATTTCGCTACAGTGTGCTACTCTTTTTGTTATTTTAGCTTATTTTTTTTTAATTTTTAAAGTGTGGGGTACAATTCAGGGTCACGTATACAAATGGTCATTATGCAGATACCCTTGTTGATGAGGTGTGCCCCTCCTCCTCTGAGGTCACATAGATATTTGCTAAGGAAAGCAATGAGATACAGTGGAACTATCATAAGACTTTCAATCAGACATACAATTTATCAGCTAAGGTCTGTCTTTATTATTTGATGAGCTTAAACAATTTTTAGCCAATTTTCTCAACTGCAAAGCAGAAATGATATCTAGCTCATAAGATTACTGTAAGGATTAAAATAGTATATGAAAAAGGCTGGGTGTATTTTACCTACTTTAGGAAATTGATTTAATAAATTCTCTGTAATGTTTTACTTGCTTTTTTTTTTATTGTGATATTGAGGGGTACATTTAAGGGTTAGGTACACAATATGTCTCGTTCAGGCACCCTTGTTTGTAAGAAGTGTCCCCCCATCCCCAGACTGGTATTTACTACCATTAATCCCTTCCCCTATCCCTCCCCCCCCCCCCGTAGTTTCCCACCACTGTTATATCGTTTTAAAGTAGAAGTGAAAAAACCACTGAGCATTGTACTAGGTGAGTTATATTCCATGGCTCGAGATGTGCATACAAGCTGAAGACTACAATGACACTGCTGAATGCCTGCTGGATGAAAACTCAGTAAAAGTAATCACAGTGAACCACTCTCCACTGATACAGTAATTCATCAAAGCAAAGACTTATTCTAAACATGAAGATGGAGTTAATATCATATCTGCAGAATTGTTCTTTTACCTTGCAAAGAGACAAGTCTGTAGGTAACTCTGGCTGCACTAGCCACATTTTTAAGGAGCCCATTTTAAATTAAATGTGTGACTGACATACAAACTACAGCTTGTGAAATTATGATATTTTGTAAATATATTCTGAAAACAATAAAATGCATTTTTAATTTCAAGGAAAACAACTTGCAATAATTGGCAAATTTCAAAATTTTAAGCAAAATTTAGACTTTTGGAAATCAGAGTAGAAAATGTTCCTTGATATAAGATACTATTTTGCAACTAACCTTTAAGGAACTGCCACTTGCTGACTTTTTAGTTTATTAAAGAAGAGTAGTTGAAATTGCCTAAAAGACTCGTTTTAAATATCTGGGTAGGGTGAGAGTTTCTTCAAATGCCACAAACAAAACAACATATCACAAGAGATTGAACAAAAAAGCAGATATAAGATCCAGCTCACATCTATCCAATCATGCATTAAATAGATCTGCAAGCATATAAGTCAATTCTATTCCTCTTGCTATGCAATTGCATGGAAAAAGTGGTTATTTTCATAACAATGTTATTTATGTTAACATGGAATGACTGTATTATTTTGACCTTAAAGAATTACTTAAACTATAAAAATACTTTTGTTTTAATTTTGAATGTGGTAAATATTTGTAGATAGGCCCCACATATATATCTGGTGTCCTCAAAATATCAACATTTTTTTAAGAATGTAGAGTCCTGTGAAAGAAATTTTCTAAAGCTGATGGTCTCTGGGGTATATCTGAGGTTCAAGACAAGGCCAGAATGGCTAGCATGTATAATGCAAAGGGAGAAAAGAAAAAGACACCAGGGTACGATTCTTTAAGGTCTTACAAGCCTCAAGCTAAGGAATAAAGAAGGGAGACTGGCACTACCAGATATTATTTAGTAAATAAAACAACGATATTATAAAATTTTTAAGTTTGGTTGTACCCAAATTTCATGAATGAATGGTGAAACAGTGTTCACATATACCATTGATGGGAATGATCATCAGAACAACATTTTGGAGGCTATTAAGAAATAGTTACACATTTAAAAATATGTGTGTACTTTTCTCCAGAAAGTCTAGTAATTTTTGAGATTTTTCCTTAAGCTACATTGCATACCATTTACTCAATATAGTATTTTTTTAGTCATAAGAAGAACAGGGATCATTTCTACCCAAAACAAATACATGACTGTGCACTTACCTAAGTGAAGAAGTTATCTGTGTGCCAAGCTATCTGAGTTATCTCACTGATTGCTATTAAAAGGGAAATATAATTATATTGCATATATAGAGCATATCTGAAATATTTGAAGTAATAAATCGAATCTAAACAGCAATTTCTTCTCAAAAGTAAGATTGGAGAGCCACTTTGGTTTGGGCTTACCTCACATTTCACCTTATATCCTGCTATGTATGCTGGCTAATGTTTCAGCATACTGTACCATTCTATGTATTATTTTTATAATGCAAATGTATGAATAAAAACATAATAAACCATGTCATTGATAGTTCATACATACATACATGTCACATAAGATATCAAGAGAAATGGAGGCATTACAGGATGAGTTTAAAAATACTCATTCATAAAACCATAAGAAACATGGATATGAAAGATAGTTTAAAAACTAAAATCTGTTACAAAAACCCCAACACATTTATTGTTTTACTAAAAAAAATTAAGAAGTAGCTAGGTGAAATTTTTCAAACAAAATATAAGAGTATAGAATTTGACGCACTCAAAATTAATACTTAGCATTGCTATAACATCCTGTTATAACAAGACCACTTAATTACATTTGATTGGTCTACTTTATTTTTTCTTCATTCTTTCTATGAGTATTTATGTCTTTATTAAAAACTCATACCTATCAATAATTTTCCTAAAATAATAATAAAAATTTTATATCTATGAATCAGCTTATAATTCCATGAGTTATAGTCAAGAAGATTCCCTTTCGTTTTACGACAGTTCTATAACAAATTTAAGGCTTTTATTCTAATAGTCTTTTATTCAGTCTAATGCAGTAGCAGATGGAGTTAGTTTCCCACAGTTCTCATTGCTACAAAGTGGTATAGTTATTTAAAAAGGGAAACAACAACGTGGCAACTAATATTAAAATATCTGGTTGTAAGAGTTCTTATAAACATGATGAAATGAACATTTTGGAGAAGTAAATCTCATAAATACAGCTTATAAAAATCACACAATGAAATAGACAAGAACTTGAGCAGATCTCTCATTTGGTGAAAGCATGCATCAGGAACTGATGACAAAAAATGTATCATGCTAGTCTTTTGTGAGATTACAAATTTGAGTAAGTTTTAATTTTGAAAAAAAATATCACCAGCATGCAATGACAGAATGAAAAAATATTGCTTTGTGATATTTTTAGTATAAATTTTTTTCTCTGTTCTTTTATGGGTTTTTTTTTTTTTTTTTGGCATTAAGCTATAGAATGCTATCCCCAAGGAAGGTTTTGGGTGAATTCCTAAATGAAATCCACAAAATAAGAAACAGGCAAGACATTGCTGATTGGTTCCAGATCTGAGTAACATAAAAAGAGTTGCCTTAGCATAACTTCACATGTTGATATTTATCATTTGTATCCGAATGTATATGAAGCATTTTTTATATTTTAGAAACTAATATAATTTACCCTCGAGGCCAAAAATCAAGTTTAGTCTAAGTAAATCAACATAGATTCAAAGAGCGACAGGCAAAAATGATTCAATTCCTCTGAGTCTGCTTATTTACATTTTCCTGAAATTATTTGTTCTGTGATTTATGAGCTCTTTAGACAAATATGATAGCTGGCTGAACGAATTGCACTAAAGTGTTGCCTCAGAGGTAAAGAGATGTGTAGGAGAAATGTTCTCACGGTGAGTTTCCTCCTTTGGAGCAGGACTCCAAGAATGGCTTGGGTAAAAGCGGTAGTATTTGAGCTAGTTAAACACTCTCCCATTCCATAGGGACTGAGCTGGGCTGTCTGGGCTCCCCATGTCCACCTGCACTTGGTTAGAGAGCAGAGTGTTCCATGCCACACCGCAACAGCCCCACAATGACATAGCTCCATTCAGAGACTGGCGTGACTGGGCTGGGTCCCCCACCCCCTTCAGCTCTTGTATCACTCAGAATCTGGCAGCCAGTTCCGTCCTGACAGAGTTTACAGCATATATTGGTGGATTCTTGTCCACAGTGCATCTGCTTTAAGAATTAGCGAGAGCAGTGTCAAGGCAGGAAGGTAAGTGCTGTTTTAACTATAGCACTGGGGATGCTGACTGTTTGGGACAGTGTTTGTTGTAACAGAACAAAAAAACATTCCTGAGCAACTTTGCCAATTGCTATTCAACAGCAAATTCACAGTTTTGAGCATTTACTTTCCCATTTTCTTTAATATACTTTCCATGATTTATGGACTTGAGATGAATTTTGTACAGTATATGCTTGGCAAGGGAAGTTATAAAAAGTTTCAAGGCTAGAATGAGAAAATAAAGTAGATACACTGAAAAGTATGGGATTTAAAATGTTTGCTCTTTATGCTAATTAGTTATATTTGTTAGTATTGTTGGAACCTAATATTGGAGCAAAGAAAGATCATTTCAATCAACATTCAAAATATGCTGCAATAAATCTATTGTGACAATTAGTTACATTTTACAGTAAATATTCTATGTTGTTATAAAATATGAGCTGAAAGACTTAGACATGCAACGGATTACTTGTTTCTATTTTGCTAATTTTAAAGATTTGTTTTTTTGGATGTATGTCTTAAGGAAAATATTTTAAAGAAATTCTGGGAAACTGTTTACTTTTTGGAAAAAAAACAGCATATTCTCTATGGCCACAGGTATTTGAAGAAACAGGGGGAAGTACAGTATGCTTTTGCCTCATAGTAGAGTCATTACATGGTTATAAACTCTCATTGAATTCAGAGTCCTTGTTTTTACTCTGCCAAAAAAGGAAGCACTTTTTTATTACTATTCAATACTCACATTATAGTTACCATAAGTACTTTGCTTTATACTTAATTTAAAATAGCTTATTAATGCAGCAAGACAATCTTTATAGTATTAATACCCTGTAACTTATAAATAATCATAGGAATATGTTGTCATGTTCTTTATATTGCTGTGTAATTATTATCATGGCCAAGTTCTATCAACTAAGTTAAATGCCCCCAACACAATCTTCAGGAATAATTTACTGAGAATCTGGCTGCATGTTATGTTAGCAAAATATTTATAACAACTTTTTAAAAGTGTTTCATCTGATGAAATAAAGTGCCTTATAATTCTAACTTAAAGCAAAAGAGAGATTTTTATATCCCTAATTCCAAAGATTCTACTTGCCTCAAACTGCTTCCATCCAAAAACTTGTATCATACTTTCATAAGGAAATGCAATATTCTATTATATATGAGAATATGGATGCTTCTTTATATTAATGATTCTCTCTCAGGGTACCAACTTCACTTCAGCTATAACTCTTCACTCTGTAAAAGTACAATTCTTATATCCTAATTTCCCTTTACCTAAATTGCTAATTCTGTACTTATCCCCTAAATTGAGATTACTTTATTGAACCTCACCTTAGAAACATGTTCGTTTGAGAAAATAACTGTTGACAAATTATTTTAAATGTATATACTCACATGAATTATTTCCTTGATGGTTCCTAATGCCACTGTTAAATAAAAACAAAACTTTTTTACATTTCTCACCTCTATTCTGTGAGACCACTAAGATCTAGATAAGCAAATGATTCCATCTTAAATTTTTGCATGAAGAAGGTAGAGAATTTATGAGTAACTGAAAGGGACGATAACTTTGATGCAAAATTTGAAAAGGAATATCTTTTCCCACCTGTTGGACCTTTCTGGACTTAAAAATTATTAGAATGTGATTAATAAACATTAGTTTAATAAAATGAATTTACTAAATAACAGCTTCAGAACACAATTTTGTGATGTGCTTAAAAGTAAGGAATGTTAAACAAAACTTGACATAATATGTGTGCACACCAGCACCAAGAATTTTCTTCCCCTTCTCAGGACCAACAAAGATCAGCAGACACTTTTACAGGAATGCACCCCCTTCCTTCCTACTCACATAATAAGAACAGTTTTCCTCCAGACAAAACCACAGATTGCCCATGTTCTCAGTAGGGACTTTCTTAATGAGACATTTTAATGATGCTGAATGATAGGTTAGGATGTACAATTCACAACTGTTTCCTCATTTTCATTTATTCTAGCTTTGAAGGATGTTTTGAAGCAGTGCTCTCATATGGTGGTCAGTGAGCACCACCCAGAAATCTCTTGCAAGAAGGTGTTTATTAAGGAAGAACCTAAGGAGATTGGAGCAATTGGGCTAGGGTCTCCCAGAAGGGGGCGCATGTGTATGCAGTCTAATCTGAAATTTGTTCATCCCACAGTTGTAAACATACACTTTTTTTTTTAGATTAGAAAATGTAGTTTATTTAGAAAGTAAATTAGAAAGAGAGAGAGAGAGAGAAAAGATTCACCTCCCCATGGCAGGAGAGGGGGCCAAAGCTAAGAAAACATGATGGTCACAGCTCAAAGAGCACATGGCCAGACCATAGCTTAGCAGAGCAAAGGTCATAAATATACATCTTTATTCTCATACTTAAATACAAATTTGAAGGACACCGTTAGATACACTAAAAGACCCTAGAAAATATAAAAATTAACATATTCTAATGCAGCTAATGTTGGAAATTGAATTTCCTTTTCCTGAAAGAATATTATTTTATAATAATAAGTATTTTCTATTTATTTAGGATTCAAAGCATTTGCCAAACATGAATCTAGGTGTGTTTACTCTTCTCTTGGCATTAATTGGTGGTGCCCTTGGCCAATACTACGATTATGATTTCCCCCTGTCATTTTATGGGCAATCATCACCAAACTGTGCACCAGAATGTAACTGCCCTCAAAGCTACCCAACTGCTATGTACTGTGATGAGTTGAAGTTGAAAAGTGTGCCAATGGTGCCTCCTGGGATCAAGTACCTTTACCTCAGGAATAACCAGATTGACCATATTAATGAAAAGGCCTTTGAAAATGTAACTGATCTGCAGTGGCTCATTCTAGATCACAACCTTCTGGAAAATTCCAAGATAAAAGGGAGAATTTTCTCTAAATTGAAACAACTGAAGAAGCTACATATAAACTATAACAACCTGACAGAGTCTGTGGGCCCACTTCCCAAATCTCTAGAGGACCTGCAGCTCACTCATAACAAGATCACAAAGCTGGGCTCCTTTGAAGGACTGGTCAACCTCACCTTCATCCATCTTCAACACAACCAACTGAAAGAAGATACTGTTTCAGCTGCTTTCAGAGGTCTTAAATCACTTGAGTACCTTGACTTGAGCTTCAATCAGATGACCAAACTGCCTTCTGGTCTGCCAGGCTCCATTCTAACGCTCTACCTAGACAACAATAAGATCAGCAACATCCCTGATGAGTATTTCAAGCGTTTTAGTGGGCTGCAGTATCTGCGTTTATCTCACAATGAACTGGCAGATGGTGGAATCCCTGGAAATTCTTTCAATGTATCATCCCTGGTTGAGCTGGATCTCTCTTATAACAAACTTAAAAATATACCAACTGTCAATGAAAACCTTGAAAACTACTACCTGGAGGTCAATGAACTTGAAAGTAAGTAGAAAGCTGTGCCTGTGTTTGATTGACATATCCTCAAGTATTTTATATGCCTAAACTGTGCAATACAAATATTTCATCTGGCTCCAATCAAAGAAAGATAAATTAAAATGCCAAGGACATCTCTCTCCAATTCAAAAATAAGAATTCTAACTCAATTGTATATCCAATATCTTACCTTTCTTTGGGGCATCACAATAAGGAACAATTAAGATCACAGAACTTAATATCTAATCCCTCACATTTAATAGTCTGGGTTAACTTATCCTGTTGTGTTGCCTTTTGACGTTTATCTCTTATTATTTGCCTATTTTTTGGCTTAGATTTCTGTCCTACATTTATTTTTTGAGAAGATCTAGCTTAAGGAGAAACAAACAAATTCAAAAGAGGCACAGTTGGGAAAAGATTTCACACCTCCTTCTGGCACAGCCACAGAGAAGCCCATGTCTTCTCATGGTCTTCATTGACATCATTACTTGGGACTCAACATTGTTACTCTGTTATCATGACCATAATCTACCCCCACCATCTCTGTTTTGGTGTGTGTAGCCTTCATGGCATTCTGATAAGGGCTGTGAGGGACATTCAGGGGGGAAGGAACATGATGGAGGTTGGGTACACCTTTAATTTTTAATAATATTACAGAGCCCCTTTTGTTATATAAAACTCTACCCCTAATTTGGTGATCTTCAGTTCTCCTTTCTTTCTTTTTATCTTTTATTTAATTTCTGGATGAAGCTTGACCTGATTCAGTTGGGCTGTTTATGCACATATCAGGTCTTCTGGGACATGTTTCAGTTTAAGCAACATAGTTTCAGATAGGGGAAGTTGAAATTCACTCTTTAGCAGAGTTTGGCAGAAAAGAAATACCATGATTCATGGATAAGGTTTTAAAATAAAAACTCAGGTGGAAAACACTTATTCCCATGTAAAGCAATTATAACTGCAAAATAATCTATTGAAATCAAACATTTCTATTTGATGAAAATTGGTTTCCTTGACATACTAGATAAAGATATTGCTACCAGAAAAAATTACAGTCTCCCTTATGAATATGATACTTGGTTGTTCTGCTGCAGCTTCACGGGATGCCTAGTAGGGCTCGGTGTTCTCCTAAAGGAGACCATGCTT
Organism: Tarsius wallacei; assembly: GCA_963574415.1. Lineage (NCBI taxonomy): Eukaryota > Metazoa > Chordata > Mammalia > Primates > Tarsiidae > Tarsius > Tarsius wallacei. Next base: position 51,892 of record CAUYQG010210447.1, read on the forward strand.
TCCAGCTCTGCAGCACCACATGTTCTTTGTTGTATCTGGAAAGCAGCCAAGGTGAGGATTGGTGCTGTTGGACTGTCACGCAGCACAGTCAGGCTCCCATAGCTAAACCCCTACAGTTGTTTCAAGTGGAAAATTCGCTATGTGGCAACACATGGTCCCACATTTTAAACATGTGTGGTTAGGAGGAAGGATGTTCTGACGGACCAAAATGCCAAAGGGATTTAAGATATTTGAGGGTTGACGAAATCCATTAGAATTGGTGGGTGGAGGTTAACCACAGCCGTGGGGCTACTTCTTTCTCTGAAACAAAAAAGGAGAAAGATATGGATGCAGACACATTTGGAGGTTTATATTGTATGAGTACTGAGTGTAAGAGCCAGTGTAGAAGATGGAGAATGTGGCCTGTGGGAGAAGGGGCACTCAGTGTCAAGGTGAGATAAAACCACAGTGCCCAGGACACCACGGGCTTTTAAAAAAGTAGCAATACAGCAGGACCTTTCTTCTTTCCTATCCTTGACATTTGGTCAGGGGTTCTTGTTGTTTGTCTTTTCATGTATCTCCTCCATTTAGGTTATTTCACTAGATAATCATCTATACCAATTATCCCCATTCTCTTACTATAAAGAGTCCCTTAATGCTTCTCCAATATTAGGGTATATATAGCCAAAAGCCATTTTCCATATTTCAAGCTTGCAACACTAAGCGTTAGTCTAAACACAGATCTCCCTAGTGTACAATAATTTGGAAAAGACAATTCAATTTAAAGAACAACAGTAATTACTTAGAACATACTACGTACTAGTACTGTGTGAAATGCTTTACATATCTTAATTAATGCAATTTTCTTGCAACACAATGAGATAGACATGTTATATCTAAGGAAAATCAAATAAGTGCTCCAAGGTCATTCACCTGTAGGTATTAGAGATAGGATTCCAAGATAGCCTATGCCTATCTTTGTCCCATGGTTCCACACTTTCTTATAGATAGGTAACAGAGAGAGATCCCTGGAATCAGACAGATGAGTTACTTAAGAAAAAATGTGGTACATATACATGACGGAATATTATGCAGCCATAAAGACAAATTATGAAATTTGCAGCAACTTGGATGGACTTAGAATCTATAATACTAGGTGATCTATCACAGAAACAAAGAACTGAGTACCACAAGTTCTCACTCATAAGCAGACCTTGCACAATTATCATAATACTATAAAAAATGAATTGGTAGTAGTGGGAAACTGCCAGGGGAGGGGAAAGCACACCTCATCAACAAGGGTAACTGCGTAATGAACATTTGTATACTTAACCCTGAATTGTACCCCACATCTTTTAAATAATTTTTTTTTTAAAAAAGCAGTATCTTAAAGGAAAGGAATACAGTGTGTTTGAGTTTCCTCTGAAGTCATTGTTAACTAGAGTTTGAGATGAAGGAAAATAACAAGATGAAAGACCAGATAAGATTAATCTAAAATAGACTTGGGTAATGATAGACAATTTCTTTGTACACACATAAGTCATCCGATTCAGTAACAATCTTGGTTTCTATTCAAAAGTGAACCAGCATTTCATTTTTGGCAACTCTTTGACCGCAGGAAGAAACAAACATAGGCCCAGATAGTGGACATTCCATGCTTTGGTTTTGCCTTGGAATTTTGATAATTGTCTTGGTGTGTGGTTGCTGGAAGATTCTTTACAGATCATGTCGTTAACCCGCTTATCTTAAGATGCAAACATCAAGAACACTTATATTGGTGAGATTATTAACACAACAGCAGCATCCATTTCTATTTCTTTAGGCTGGGCTAAATATTCCAGAAGAGTTTTTAGATAATATGACACACATGTTGAATGGTCTTTTATAAACAATTTATAATAATAAACAACTTTGAAAATGTCCATTGAATATCTTTATCTACCATAGTTCATAGTTACTCTTTACTAAACATTGCTGTGTTATTTTGGTGACCTGAAACATGCCTTTAATGGTTGAAAATTCAAAGATGTATTATACTCTGACTTTTCTTAACAGGATGAAATCCTATTTGATAATATTATAGGCTTAAAACATCTTTTCATTATTGTTTTGAGCCAGTGTGCTAAGAAATGATTAAAGTTTTCTATTTTTTAAATTTCCAGAGTTTGATGTAAAGAGCTTCTGTAAGATCCTGGGGCCATTATCCTATTCCAAGATCAAGCATCTGCGTTTGGATGGCAACCGCCTCACCCAAACAAACCTACCACCTGATATGTATGAATGTCTACGTGTAGCAAATGAGATCACTGTTAATTAACATCTGCTAATTCCAGTCATATTGCAGTGCCTCCTGGGGCAAACCCTTATGGTTATGTTTTGTGTGTGTGTGTCGGTTTTTACAGTATCTATTTTTTGTTGCTGTTTATTACTTCCATAAATTTTACATTCTGAGGGAAAATGTTTTGTAAACATTTACCATATTTTTAAAAAAGAAAAGATGAAAGGCTGGCCTATTTCATCACAAGATTATACACATACACACAAAATTCAATGCTTTGTTTGTAAATGTAGTGTTTTCTATATCTCTACTGTAAAATGATGTGCAAAGCCTTTTATTGATTGCATGGAAGTCAGCCAAGCTTTAAAATTCTTAAATCTTAACTTAATTTGTCTAAAAGCATGGACTACATACATATGGATGTTTACTGCCTTAAACCAAATTATCTTGATATATTCAAATTTGTTTAGTTGACAAAAAAGAAGTATATTTTGAGACCAATAATCCTGCAAAATGCTAGATAAAATTTATGAAGACACATGCACTTAAGAAAGTATTTTTAGTTAAGAATTTGCACACTTACCTAGAGAAACTTTCCTTTTCTAAAATTATTTTTCACTCTAAGTCATGTATATGTTTCTTTTGATTACTTGCATGTTATGTTTGACAAGCTAACGGCAAAATAAAACATAGTAAATGGCATTACTGCGTTTGACTTCTTGTGAAATTTATATTTTTCGTATATGAAATACATTAAACAATAGATTAGAATGCAAACGCTATTTCTAGCCTTCAATGTTGTACTGATGTGAACATAGGATTTCCACTAAATAATTTGTCTGCTTCAAGCATCCATTTACAAGGGTTTTTTTAAAACACACTTAACAATGTGGGCTAAGATCTCAAAACTTGCTTAGATATTTTCTTTCCAGTTGCTTTTAGTGACTCATGTGCAATGGTATCCTAGTAAATAAAAAATTGCAGTAAAATCACAGCAATCACTGCTTGGTTAGTTAGCAAAAATAATAGGTAACTCCCAGGATTAAAAAATGCTGAATAGTTATAAAAATTTTCTGAAAATAATACTTTAAAAATCTATTTATCTTAAAACCAATATATTTGGACTATAGGTTTTGAGTTTATAATCTAATAATAACAGCTTTCTGCTTTCTATAACATGAATATCTATAATTCTATGCAATGGAAAATAATAAGGTATATAATTTATAAAAATAGCTTATTTTTCACACAGCTAACAATAAAGCCCGCATTTAGAGTTAAATGTGCAATCAGAAGTATATTCATTCCATATCAGTGCATATATTTTCAAATATGTGTCTAAAATGAAAGAAGCATTTCTCTAAAGCATAATATGCTTTAATCGAACATTTCCAGTGAGCTCTATCTTATGGTAAAAATGCCTACCATCAAAGAATTATCAGCAAAACTGAGTTGACTGGAAGATGTGTGAGATGTACATTACACTAGGCACAGGTTGTATTTTGATTCTCATGGCTTTCTACATTAAGGCACATTTCTTGAGCTGTGAGAGCACCCTCAGGTCAGTTCTTGATAGAAGCTTAAAATCTGCTTTCCCTTGCTAAAACTGTAATATAGAAGAAATAAGAATGAATTTTCCTTCTCCTGTCTACAAAATTCACCACCAGTTATTGGAAGCCTATGCTCAAATAGGTAGTGGGTAATGTGTCATACAAGAATGTGACAAGATCGAACACATCAGGGTCCAGTGAACACTAGTTGGGGCAAGAGTACTCTAAATACCTGAACTTCACCTCTACATAATTCATCGATTCAACCAAAAGCCACGTGTACCCCTAAAACTATCAGAATTTTTACAAAGAAAAGGAAGAAGAAAAAAAGTGTGATAGACTAAGATGATCTTACTTATACTATGCTATAAGGAAAACATCTCAGGTGACAGCTTTTCTACATCCCTAATAGCCTTTGATTTATCTTTAAACAAAGTCTTATGTTATTTTTAAGTCTAAAAAGCAAGATTATAACTTTTAAAGCAGCAATTCCCTTTGGAGTTAATGTCAGTTGACAAGGACCATGTTAAGCACATCCTTGTCTGGGACAGTCTGGGAAAGGCTTGAGTTAGATTCAGTTTGGAGATGTCTCCTCTTCATAGAGGGAAGATTCCACCTCTTCAAGGAGAAGCTAGAGAAGAAAAGCTCCATGCTTGAGTCTTCAGCCACTGGGCAGTCCCAAGGAGTTGCTAAAGGAAGAAGAGCTGGAGAGCTGAAGACATCCAAACTGCTCTGCCCTCATTTTTTCACCCCACCCCACTCAGAGTAGTATTTGTCAAAACTTCAAGTGCATGAAAGAAAATAACAAGATGAAAGACCAGATAAGGTTAATCTAAAATAGACGTGGGTAATGACAGACAATTTCTATGTACACACATAGGTCGTCCAATTCAGTCACAATCGTGGTTTCTATTCAAAAGTGAATCAGTGTTTCATTTGTGGCAACTCTTTGGCCAAGCAGCATGTTGTGGTACTTTGCTACATGCAAATCACCAGTACCAGTGCCTGAGATATACAGGCCCAATAAAATATGCAACATAGTACTCAACAATTGTTTTTAATCAGGGTTTTACATTTTGCCCAGGCTAGAGTGTACTGGCACGATCAGGGCCTACTGCAGCCTTGACCTCCTGAAGTCAGGCAATCCTCCCTCCTCAGTCTCCCCAGGAGCTAAGACTACAGGTATGTGACACCACACCTGGCTAATTTAATTTAATTTTTCAATTAATTTATTTTTTAAAATTATTTTTAGAGATGAGGTCTCACTATGGTACCTAGGCTGATCTTAAACTCTTGGGCTGAAGCAATCTCCTCCTACCTCAGCTTCCCAAAGTGTGGGATTACAGGCACACACCACCACACTTGGCAAATTTTATTAGTTTATTATTGTAGAGACAATGTTTCACTGTGTTGCCTAGGCTGGATTTGAACTTCTGTTTTCAAGCAATCCTCCCACCTCGAACTCCCAAAGTGTTGGGACTATAGGTTCATATCACCACGCCTGGCTAATTTTATTATTACTATTATTATTATTTATTATTATTATTATTATTATTATTTTGTAGAGATGAGGTCTTGCTATTTTGCCTGGCTGGGCTCAAACTCCAGAGCTCGAGTAATCCTCCCCCCTTGGCCTCTCAAAGTACTGGGGTTTTAGGCTTGAACAACTGTGCCCAGTTAAGACTCCATGTTTAAAAGAGCATCCATGAGTGATTCTCCTACTGTGCCACACATTTTTAAAAACACTAGCTTATTGTGCTATTATGATCAAGCTATTGGAATCCCAAATAACTAAAAAGCAAAAAAGTACTTTTCTCTAGGAAGGCAGATAGGAAGGAGACTGCTCTTCACAACACCCATTCATGAAAATAAGTATCTCTGTTTTCCATGTTCTAACTCTTTTAAACTCTCTAACCCTCAAACTCTTATTTGTAAACATGAAATGCAAATGTTGCTTTCATAACAGTAGCATGGGACACTCCTGCCACCAAATGTACTGAAGAATTGCTTTGGAATATGGTATTATACTTCTCGCCTGCCTGTGTTCCTTTCCCCTCAGCATTGTCGACTAGAGCCCTATCAAGAGAGATTGTTGAGGACTCACTTTGATTAAATTTTCAAGAAGATACCCAGGAGAAATGGTTAACAAAAGTGTAAATTTAATACGAGAGCGGACCAGGCCCTGTGGCTCATACTCGTAATCCCAACACTTTGGGAGGCCAAGAGGGGAGGATTGTTCGAGCCTAGGAGTTCAAGATCAGCCTAGGCAACACAGTGAGATCTTGTCTCTACAAAAAAAATTTTAAAAATTAGCCAGACATGGTGGTGCTCACCTGTAGTCTCGGCTACTCGAGAGACTGAGGTGGAAGGATTGCTTGAACCCAGGAAATGGAGGCTGTCGTGAGCCGTGATTGTGTCACTGCACTCCAGCCTGGGCGACAGAATGAGATCCTGACTCAAAAAATAAAATAAATAAATAAATAGAAACAGTTCCTCTCAATTGTCCCACTAACAACAAGGATTTTGATTTTGTCTCTTTCTTGATAAACTCCCCCATGAACGGATAAAAACAATAATGCATATAGAAATTATTTCTTTCCTAAAACAGATTCACTGAAGCCTTCACTGTAATCCTCAATTGGAGGAGAAAATGAAAAAAAAAAGAGAAAAGCCTCCTTTGTTCTCAAGACCTCCATTTGAAAATTAGGGATAGCTGGTGCTTTTATGGTGAAGGAGAGCTATAATGTACTCAGACTTTGAGGTTTCTGAGAAATTATCATGCCCTAATAAGTACAAAAAATACGGATGAATAACAGGCCTTAAGTGAGTCGGAGGAATGTTGATTTCTGAGTTAAAAGTTCTCCAACTGGTAATAGCTATGTTTTCAGATGCTGGAGAATTTAAAAGGTCGGTTTTATAAAATACTATGGATTTTTTTTCCTGTGATCTTTTAAGTTTGGGGCTCCGGTTTTTCTATATCTGTAATTTTATCATAATGAAGGCCTTAGTTTTTGTTGTTGTTGTTGTTGGATTTTGCAGCCACCATAAATACGTATTTAACATTTACTCACAAGTAAAAGAAAACGCTCATTTTATTTAAAGGGAACTCCAAGCCGGGCTCGGTGGCTCAGCCTGTAATCCCGCGCTTTGGGAGGCCAAGGTGAGTGAATTGCCTGAGCCCGTGGGTTCGAGACCCGCCTGGGCAACTTGGTGAGACCTCATCTCTACAATAAAATAAAAAAAAAATTAGCCGGGTGTGGTAGCGCATGCCTGTAGTTCCAGCTACCTGGAAGGCTGAGGCAGAAGGATCACCAGAGCCCAGCAAGTCGAGGCTGCGGTGGCCGGGAGCGGCCACTGCACTCCAGTCTGGGCCACAGAGCAAGACCCTGACTCCAAAAAAAAAAAAAGTATTTTAGGCTCATGAGTGACTGACTGGATTTTCCTGGGACCATCAGGCCAAGAGCCCTGTCCTCTCCAGGGGGCCCCATGGGGAAACTGAGGCTTCAC
>CAUYQG010210459.1:0-16180 GCA_963574415.1 Tarsius wallacei
CTGAATCTACGCAGTCATAAAAAAAAAGTCATGAACTTTGTAGCAACCTGGATGGAACTAGAGTCTATAATACTGAGTGACCTCTCACAGAAACAAAGATCTGAGTATCACATGTTCTCACTCATATAGTGGACCTTGAACATCTATCGTAATACTATAAGAAAAGGATTGACAGCAGTGGGAAACTATGGGGGGGGAGGGTGGGGAAGGGAGGTGGGATTAACGATAGTCAATATCTGTCTGGGGACGGGGAGACATCCCTTAACAACAAGGGTGCCTGAACGAAACATGTTTGTATACATAACCCTTAACTGTACCCCACAATATCAAAATAAAAAATATTGATTAAAAAAAAAAGAAGCTTCTCCAGAGAGGAGTGGCAAGACAAGCAAGTCAGACTTTCAAACAGAGCAGATTAGCCTTCCTTGGTGAACATGTTGTTTATTTGACTTCTCTCTTCAGATGACAGGGTGCTCACAGTCTACACACTGAGGGCACCTGCCAGAAACAGAAGCCAAAAATAGAACCAGAAGAGACAGTCAGGAGAGCAAAATTGTGCACTACCTGGGACGCTAAATGGGAAGACAAACCAAGAGGATAGCATGCCTTCTTGGTCTCTGAGGGCACTGCTGCATAACAGTGGAGGACATGGAACCATCACCACCAATCTCCGGCAAAGGTTTCCTCCTGTTGAAAGTTAGGGCTTCCTGGATTCAAATCCTGGCTCCTATGTTGCCATATATACAACCAGAGACAAGTTAAATAAGCTAAATCATGATTGCCTCAACTCAAAATAAGGTTAAGAAGATTTGCTTTATAAAATGTTTGGGCAATTAAAAAAGATCACATTATGTGAAGTCCCAGGGTAGTTTCTGACACATGGGCATTTGGTTATTATTACTATCATTATTATTAACTATATCCATGATGATCAATATTTAATATAACAGACTACACTGAAAAGAGAAAATTTTTATAAAATTGTCCAAGGTTATTGATTAAACTTCTGATAACTAAAAAAAAATGCTTTCATACATACACTTTATTTCATGAAATCTCACAGATTGCATGAAGTTTTTAAATTAATGTTTACCAACTAAGTTACTTTAACCACTGAATTTTTAAGTTTTCCAACAAAATTGTCTTCCATAAACAAAATCAGGAAGATTTGAGAACCTCAGACTTGTTGAAGCTCAGAAACTAGGCATTTCTGTTGACAAGAAGGAAATAACCCATTCTGAGAATATACATTGGCATTTTTCGAAGTCTGGAGAGCATTTAGTGAAATATTTATTCCTAAAATATTATCACAAACAGAAGTGTTGGTGATTTTTGAAAGCATAGAGAAAAGCCATTTCTTACCGGAAAATTTAGACTCACTTTTTTGCCCTTACCCCAAAATGTAAATAAAGAGTTACCCTGAAGGAGACCCATAAAGATGGGAGGTCTGCTGAGCAAAGGCTGTGGGTGAATTTTTAGAAATATACAACATTATACAATGGTAAAATTTTCATAGAAGGGCTTATGCAAAGGCTCTTACTGCTTTTCGGGTTAGAGATCAAAATGAAATTTTCTAAAAGGTGATTCCAAGAGACAAGAAGTCAAAAAGCTGGGTAAGCAAGGTTTAAGGTTAGTGGAGGAGAAGCACTAGGGACAGGTGTCTGTGCTCGAGAAGGTCTAAAAGGATTAAACATCACCAGCATCTACTGACCCAAAGTGCCTGCCCCACCTGTATCCAAGCCTGTTCCTCATCATCTGTTTAAAGCATGATTTCTGCACTTGCTCAAGCTTAATTCTGTGAATCTTCATTTTTTTAAAACAAGTCTACCAACTTTTATGTGCCCCAAACTGGCACTGAGAATTCAGAGAAGGACACAGTGAGAAGTCCCCATCTTCATGGAGAGAAGATGACAGACCTCCAACGTCAGAAAGCAACAGCTGCAATTAAGAAAAATAAAGCAGTGTGGCAGACACAGAGAAGGAAGGAGCAGTTCAAGAGGTGGTGGGGAGGAGGGCCTCTGAAAACATGGCATCCAAACAGAAGTCGGAGTGAGACCAGGCGGCCTTTAACCATCTGAAAGAAGAGCCTTCTGCTCCAAGGAAACAGAGACAGAAGCTCCTATTTGGGAAACCACACGTTAGAAGCTCAGAACTGAAGTGGGTGCGGCCAGAGTTGAGCAAGGGAGTGAGAAGAGGTGACCAGTGAGGCCAGGGACAGCCAGGGTCCACACCAGACAAGCACGCTGAACTCTAGGTGAGATGGGAACCACATTAGCAGGATGTGGCATGGTCTGATTTGCGCTTCGAAAGGGTCATTCTAGCTGGGATTGGGGAGAGGGTGTGAGGAGGAACAGAGGCGGTCCGGGGAGAGGGGCTCACAGGGATTGCACTACACTGATCCCAGAGAGGGATGGTGGTGGCTCGTATCACAGTTGAAGGTGGTAGAAGAGATTACAAAAAATACTTGGCTTGATATATCATAAGGTAAAGCAAAATACTCAATAAGCCCTTTTTAAAAACAAAGTCATCTTTTACCAGTTTGCTAAAGTCTTCAAAGGATTATTTTTAAATATCTCATTCATAAATCTACCCATATCAATTATACCAAATCCTGCCAGAGATAAGAGGAAAATTATCTTAACATTGCTATATATGCAAAGTCAACATGACAAAATCCCCTTCTTTCATAAAGCATCCAAGGAAGAGGAGTTGGTTTGGGACAGATGAAATCTGACCTAATGCTTCTTCCAAACAGCCTCAACTGCTCTAGCTAGCACACACCCACTTGTTCCTGGCCACATATGAGATAGCTATCACATATGTAGTTTTATGTAAATCGTACAAAATACAATCATTTTCTGTTTCTTGTATTTCTATGGGAATAGTCATAAATTTACCAGTCATATCTTTTATAAAACTTAACATTACTATAATTTTATGGAGAAATCAAAATTTCTGTAATGTACCTTTAATTTTCCTATTATTTACCCTAAATCCTATCTGTCCGGTTTCTTGAAAATGGGCTTTTCAACTATTCCCTTGTGAAAACGCAAACTGCATTCTGTATTCTCCTTTCTTTACATTAAACTTGAGTGGCTGCTGAGAAGTCAAACCACCTGAAAAATAAAGTGTAATATAATCCTATTAAAACCACAAATAGTTAATTATGTGTCCCAGTCCTAATGTATTGAGATCAATTGCAGTTGTACTTGTCTATGGATTAGACTTTTTCCAAACAGGACTTTCCTTCTCTGCTAGGACTAAGCAAATAACAGTAAATTGGTTACTGTGGTTACAATGCTTGATTTCCAGAAGAAGAAAACCTTAACTCTTTCAGCACTGACTCTATTTGAGAAGGTAAATAACATATGCTAATGTCTTCTGCCTTGTGAGATATCTTTATATGGGTAAATATCTCATTTCATTAAATTAAAAACGTAGTTACGTGTGTGTGTGTGTGTGTGTGTGTGTGTGTGTGTGTGTGTGTGTGTATAAACACTAACCATTGTTATAAGCAACAATAATGCTAAGGCTTATTTAGAAATTGCCTAATCTCCATTTTCATAGGAAGAAAGTCACCTTTACCAATTTTTTTTGTTCATGCAAAGACAAAGTAAAATAAGCAAAAATTGTTCAAAGGAAGCCTTGAGATTTGAAACTATTCAAATTACTTTATAAAATTGAATATAGAAAGAGACGACTGCATAAAATTCTTTTTGTCTTTCTAGCATACTGAAATTATAAGTCTTGCACAATGAACACATACTATCTTATGCGGTCAATAGATTTTAAAGTCTCCCTCTACAAGTCAAAGACATAGAGTATTGTTGTTCTTCTACACTAGCATCAATGACATAAAAATTCAACAAAGTATAATTATAAAATCCATAGTTGTGAATGGATCTATTTTTAAAGACATCAGAAAAAGTATCTCTTTACATCAAACACATCAATTTTAAATGGTGCCATGATAAACTATAATGAGCAATTAGGACATAGTATGGTAGAGTACAATTCTCTTGCTCTCAAAGGGCCAGGGCTTTCCCACAGCAAAGCGACCTCTAGTGACTGTGGGCACCACACCTCATCAGCCTGGGTGCAGGCAATTCAGAGACCCCACGAGTGCTGCCCAGCACACTCTTACACGCACATGCACTCCGACTGAGGAACTCAGGACAAAAGACAAAAAATGGAACCCATTTCAAAATGGAAGAGAGGAAAAAAAAAAAAAATCTATAAATTACTGTAATTACTCTAATAGCCATTTCAGAAAGGATACTGACAAAGGCCTGGCTTCCTCACGCATGCACACATGCCTGCTCTGAGCCTTGAGAGTGCCCAGGCTATTCTTATCCACAATTCTTACCTAACACCAGCGATTTGATGAACAATAAGCCTGATTTATATCATTTCAATTCTGTTCTGATTGGACGTTTCCCTTCACCAAGAGAAACAAGACAATCTGCAAGTTATTTGTTAGGAAAAGCAAAGCTCAGGCTGCTGTTTGCCAAAATTGCACAAGAGATTAAAAATTGTCTAAACATGTCTTGGCCAATGGCAAAACAACTACAGAGACCCTTGACAGGGAATTAAGAGCCTGTCAGGTGTTAACGCAGGTGGAGGGTGGGAGGAAGGGGAGTGAGGGGCAGGGGGTGCTGGTTCTAGGAAGGGACGGGGGTGTGAGTAGGCAGGAGTAGCAGACCTGCTCCTAAAAAGGGACAGGGAAATGAAAGTCTTGCACAAACCTCTCCAAACATTGCATGCACACATAGCAGAATGGCAAACAGTATTTGTTGATTGACTTAATGAGTGGTGGTTATTTCAGAGATTTAAACTGGTACACTTTCATGGGACATTGCCACGTTATTTTGAAAATACAAGCACCCGAAGCCCAAACTTCTCCTGCATGCAACCAGCTTATGTAGTAAATCCCATGTGTAACCCACAACTCTAAAAAAGAAACAGCAGAATACTCCAGACCTTCCTATAGGAATATTGCCATTAAGTTAATTTCTAAACCCAATCAGAAAAATCATCTATTTCCATCAAATCTTCATTATAATCTCTCTCTCTCTCTCTCTCTCTCTCTCTCTTTTTTAACCAAGGGCACCTTTCTACTTCATAAGCTCTTACAGGCAAATTAGTTTGCTATTTCTTTATTTTTTTTTTAATTTTAGCTCCTCTTGGCTTTTGTTTTTAATAGCATTGATATCTGCATTTCATTTTTATGAGAATAAACATAAACTCAAAAATTTCACCAGTATGCTAGCTATTCTGTCTTAGATTTGTAAAGAAATTGAAACTTTGACTGTGACTGCAATATGAAACAAAGTATAACAATAATAGTTATTAAGAGTATAATACTATTTTTTCAAGGGCAATTTAGAAGAAATAGGAAGGGCCTTCTAACACGCTTCAAACTAGTGACAGTAGTTACCTAGGGTAGCAGGCAAAAGGAAGGGAGGGGGCTGCAAAGGGCTTTTATGCTTTATATTGTACACCTGAAGCGTTTGAAATTTCTGTAATGAGGAGTTACTGCTTTTATAATCAGAATAGTGAGTATTTTTAAAACAGACAAGGACTGATATGCATTTTAAACAGATAAGTGTTAAGTGCCATTTTAAGTCAACAAAACAATCAGTGCGAGTCAGAAGAAAGTTTCTGGGCATTGGCAGTTATTGATCAGATACAGCAAGAGAACTTCCCTCTCTGTGCATTCTTCTAATAAACTATTCTTTGCAGCTTTTCCTGGCAATAATATAAAACAATACATGGAATTTCCTGAGTAGTTAAGGCATAATATAAATATAAACATCAAGTTTGAAAGAAAAGAAAATCACCAACAAGCTAGCACTGAGAGAGAAATTTTATAATTCATTCACCTTCAAAACATGCCAAGTTGTTCAGGAAGCCATTACTATTAACTGCTTCCTGCATGATCATTCACTGGGAATACCAACTGCGTGAGCTAGACAAGGTCAATGGGCTCTGAGTTGCTGAAATTGCACTTGGTCTCGTCCCCTCCAGTCATCCAGCACCACTGAATATTTCAACTGTCCTTGACAAGTGTGTTCTAGGGAGAAGCCTATGGGTGTTAGAAGACTCAGGACCCTTTCTTCCATGACTAGCCTGCAGCCTGAGGTACCTGACAAGTGCCCCATGTCCATTCCCACAGCCCCTTCCATGAAGGAAAATTACATGACACTTTAAAAATTTGGTGTCACATAGCATAAGAGAAAAAAGAAAGAAGCCAAAATAAGCTGGTTTTTAAAATCCTATAATTGGAAGATTTTTGAAATTATTAATGCCTTGGACCATTTGGAAGAAAGTCAAAGAATGCCCTTTCCTCAGTTTACCATCAGGGAACAGGGATAGAGGGTCAGGCACCCAGCTAATAAGAGGGCAGGTTATGACCAGAACTCAGATTTCCTCAATCCAAGGACCCCCTGCCTTCCCACAAATTGCATTGTAGTAATAAGATGCAACAGGCCAACAGTCCTCCAGTTTCTGAGAGCATCAGATGCCCCAAGACCTGTCACAACCCAGATTATGGGGCTCCAGTCTGGGGTTCCTGGGCCAGCAGGTCTCTCAGGTGGTGACACTGAGGTTGCTCTGGCAACCACACTTGGAGAACAAGAGCACAGCCACCATCCCCCAGAGGAACAGACGTTCTTCCCTCCACACAGCCCTGCAGCCAAGCTGGCCCACACCATCATAGAGCTGATTCTTCCCCCAGTTAACCCAAACTCAGTTTGCTCATTTACAAAATCAGCTAGTTGGTGGTAAACTTCTACTTAACTCTCTCTCTGTAACCCAGGAAATGATCCGTTTACCTTTAAATTCATTCTTTCCCTCCTCCCCTGTAATATTAACTAGAAACATAAAAAATGCATCAGCTCTTCGCAGATTGATTAAAACAAAACCTTGTCAAAAACGCAAATGACTCCAAGAGCCAGGCAGGCATCTGATGAGTGCAGCAAGTCAGTGTGACATGAGAGAGGGTGAGGTCGGGCTGCTGCATTGTAGGCCTTGTCCAATTATGTTTCAAGTTTAAATTTAAAAATTACCACACACACAATGTACACACACACAGCACACACAAATGGCACACATAACATACATACACAATATATACTCAACATGCAACACATGACACAAACATACAGAATACACAATACAACATATACAAATGACACACAACATACACACCTATGCATAACATAGCACAAACATACCACAAACAACTCACACAAACAACACACAACATATACAAATGACATGCAACACACACAATACAACATACACCACATATACAAACACACAACACACATAACACACATATGCAACACAAACAACATACAACACATACAAATTAACACACCACACATATGCCACACACAATACATGCCAAATTCAGCCTGCAGGTCAGGCAGCCAGCTTGCCCAGATTCATGTCACTATAAAATTCAGTACTAACATCCAGTTACATGACAAATTCCTCCATTTATTCCAGGTTATTGTTTTTAAAAATCTTTCTCCGTAAAACGTCTATCAAAATGATGAAGAACTTTTTCCACAAAAAAAGAAATCTGATCTCAAGAAAAGTAAATACCACACATATAGACCAAGTATTCGTTGTCGAAATATCACACAGGTTTAGAATTTCATTCTATCTTACAACCATGGAAGAGGGTCTAATAATAATCGTACACCTTTTCTTTTCTCAATAAAAGTTCATTTATATTGAACAAGAATAAAGGGTGTGTGCCTATGTTTCATACATTCACCAGGTCCATGAGACTCACTTTCAAGAGGGGTCTTCTCACAGTGCTCCACATGGCCTTTGGGGCTCACTGTCTGGCAGTATGTACACATGAACTATCTTTCAAGAAGAAACTCAGGCTAGGCATCAATTGGTAATTTCTATTATTGAGAGTAAAATTATACTATTTGTCTTCTTTATGAAATAAGTTTGTAAAGTCCTGTCATATTTTAAAAATAAATTTTACTTACTTTAAGATTCATTTTCTTCAGTTCAATGGAAACTACTTTAGTACCTGTTTGGGGTGGTAACCTCCTATTTTTAAGAGTTTTGAGTCTTTTTCTAATCCAGCCAGAAAGCCCAGTTTATCTAGGCAAAGTTGCCTATGTATCAGACCTGAAAAATGTATTTACCCAAAATATTTAGATAGAGTCAAACCTTTAGTCTGTAAAACTCGATTAAAAGAACAAACACACTGCAAACTGAATCTGTACATGGTGACTTCAGGTAGGGCATACACTGCCTTCTTTTAACCAAATCAGATACAGCTGGATGGAACAGTAGCATTGTTGTCAACACGGGAAAGCAGCTGGCAACACAGGCTGTGCCTGGGAGGTCGGGCGAGAGATGCCCATTTAGGAAGTCATCCAGCTACTCCATAGAGTGGCAGGGGCAGTGTGGGGAAACTGTCAACTAAGGAAAGAGGACACAGTGACAGCTAAACACCCTAATCAGCATAGTAAAGAAAGCATGTAACATTCAAAACAATAACAAATGAAAAACAGTCACTGCCTGACCTAAGACATCCAAAGAAGCAAAACTACAACTCACATATTGCTAAAATGGAAGTCTAAAAAAAAAATCAACATGCATATTATTCCTAATTCAATGCAAATATTTGATATTTGTCTACAAATAAAGGCTTAATTTTGAATTTATTTCTATCTTAATTTCAATGCTGCCTCTTGAGTTTCTAGAAATTTATTTGATCTCGTTTTAGGAAACCTTTATTAGTTAATAAAAAGACTTATCTGAATAAAAATAAGAAGAAAGTTGTGGGCTTAATGGCAAGATGAGATGTTTTCCTCAGATATTAAGGACAATGATAATATATATCCCAGGGACAGAAGGGTAAACAAATGATTTCTGAAAGTGAAAGCCTAACTCGTGTAGATATCATGGCACTAGGGAACATACATAATGCATGTGATAACTACTCCATGTGCAATATTTATGTTTCAAAACATAACATTTAAAACAGGGCTTACTTACTTGTCAAATAAATTCATATTTGACATGGCCTTTCATTAAAGTGGAAATAAGGGAAAATGTATTGTTTTAAATATAAAAGCTAGATTAGCACCCAAAGTCTTACATCTTATAAGCAAAACTTTTTATGTGTACTACATCTAAATTGTGATATAGTATTTGAAGACATCATGGTAAGAAATTGCATTTTAAAGAAACTGAAAAATCTATTTTTTGCAGTTCTTATGTAGAAATGCAAGCTCCTTTAACTAAAGAAAAACTATGGGTAAATTTAATAAATGGGAAAATATAGCCAGCCCAGAACTGGCCACACAACTGAATTCACTTTCCTTTTTTTAAGAAAAACTACAGAGGCAAGATATGAAATATGATTCATAAAGTCATGATTTTTTAATCACAATATAAAAAATACTGCTCAATGCCAGTTTTTCATTATATAAACTGTAATTTCTTCTGCCTTCCCTAAAAGTTTTTGTGTGTGTGTGTGGAAATGGGGTCTTGTTCTGCTATCCAGGCTGGAGTGCAGTGGTGCCATCATAGCTCATTATAGCCTCGAACTCCTAAGCACAAGTGATCCTTCTGCCTCAGTCTCACGAGTTTCTGGGACTGTAGATCAACACCATCACACCGGGCTCATTTTAAAATTTTAATTAGTATTTATTGCAGAGATGGAGGTCTCGCTCTGTTGCTCAGGTTGGTCTCCAACTTCTGGCCTCAAGTGATCCTCTTGCCTTGAACTCCCAAAGTCCTGGAATTAAAAGTGTGAGCCACCACACCCAGCCTGAATGTACTTTCTTGAATCTAATTTCTCAAAAGACTCATGACTTAAAGGACTGATTCAATGACTTGATATCATAAATATTTACCTCTGTTTCCAACTTTAGTGATCTTATCTTGGTGACTGTTCTTTCAGCAGGAAGACTGAATGGCATTGCTTTTGAGTGATCTGTATTCTTATAAGAATAATAAGATGTGGTTATTTCTATTTTTAGCTACTGAAACATCATGAGGCTGAAGATTATAGAGAACGATGGAATACTAAGATTCTTTTTTTTTTTTTTTTTTTGAGTTGGAGTCTCACTCTGTCACCTAGGCTGGAGGGCAGTGGCACTCTCCCAGCCACTGCAGCCTTGACCTGCTGGGCTCCTGCAATCCTTCTGCCTCGGCCTTCCAAGCAACCGAAACTACAGGCACACGCTACTAGGCCTGGCTAATTTTTGATTTATTGTAGAGACGAGGTCTCGCCAAGTTCCCCGGGCGGGTCTAGAACCTGTGGGCTCAGGCAATCCTCTCACCTCAGCCTCCCAAAGTGCCGGGATTACAGGCTGAGCCACCGAGCCCGGCCAAGATTAATTCTTTAGAATCTTGATCTTTTGGTAAAAATTCAGTCCTATGAAAGTCTTTCTTGGCCATACAGTGATTATGGACTTCGAAGTCAGGTTTGCCTTCCAGATCTGCCCCAAACAAGTCTGTGCCATCACTGGCCAAATTGCTTAATCTATTGGAGGCTTACTCTTCTCAGCCATAAAATGTGTTGATAAACCCTCAAGGGACTTTTGTAAAGATTTAACAAATGAATATCTGTGACGTGTGGTGGCTCATGCCTGTAAACCTAGCACTTTGGGAGGCCCAGACAAGAGGACTGCCTGAATCCAGGGGTTTGAGACTAGCTAGGGTAACTTGGTGAGACCTCATCTCTACAATAAATCAAAAAAAATTAGCCAGGCGGGTGGTACACACCTGTAGTTCCAGCTACTTGGAAGACTGAGGCAGATCACCTGAGTCCAGCAGGTTGAGGTTGCAGTGGCCTTGAGCGTGTCACTGCACTCCAGCCTGGGTGACAAAGTAAGACTCCTACTCAAACAAACAAACAAATTGGCCAACCGTGCTGCCCATTGAAAGAGGACTGGTTAAAAAAAATGTGGTACATATACACGATGGAATATTATGCAGCCTTAAAGGACAAAATTATACACTTGGCAGCAATTTGAATGGACATAGAGTCTATAATACTGAGTGATCTATCACAGAAACAAAGAACTGAGTATCACATGTTCTCACTCATACACAGACCTTGAACAACTACTGTAATACTATAAGAAAGGGATTGGCAGTAGTGGGAAACTGTCAGAGGAGGGGGAGGGGCACACCTCATCAACAAGGGTACCTACATAATGAACATTTATAAACCTAACCCTGAATTGTACCCCACATTTTTAAAATAAAAAAAATTTTAAAAAGAACATCTGGAAAATGTTTAGTACAAATATATTAAACATGGAATATAGAAACAGTCAACAAATTTGGTAGCTGCTTGGAGGCTCTCCTATAACAGGTTTTTTTTAAATGCCCTTGAAGATAATTAATTACTTCTAAATAGAAAGAATAATTGGACACCTTCAGTTTCATGACTCCATGTCGGAAGTTCAACCTCAGTTGCATTGGCGATGGGTAATGCACATTCTGAAAAGACATTTTACAGCACAATGTTTTCTTTCACCCTTTAGAAGTAAATAACTTCCTATGAATATACTCTAACACAATGAATATTTCTTAAAACTTAGAACCTAGAGCTTTCCATATCTTTCATCATCTTCAAAAAATGGCAAGTTATTTAAGAGATAAGTTTAATCATGAACCAGGAAAACTGCATTCACCTCAAAGAAAAAAGGTTCCAAAAAAGTTAAAACTTCCTTATTAATAAAACAGTTTCAGTATATTAAAAGAAAAACTACAGAGGCAAGATAGGAGATATAATTCATGAAGTCATGATTTTTTAATCATAATATAATAAAATACTGCTCAATGTCAGTTTTTCATTATATAAGCTCTAATTTCTTCTGACTTCCCTAAAAATTCCACTACATGTGTCAAACATTTTTCATTAGTCATTTATTCCGTTGTTTGTATACAAGACAAAATTCCCATGAAAATCAGTATAAGCAAAGATGCTTTCATCACTATTCAAAAATGAAATATTAATTTTATGTATACAGGCTCTTCATATCACTATCTCTAATGAAAATGTATTAGTATGTTTCAACATACTGAAGTGAAAAATATCATACAAGCATCATTTCTAGTACTTTGTTAGGCTTTTTAACCTAATTAAAATATAAAAATTTAACCTAATTAAAAAACACAATATCTGGTACAAACTATTTGGCTATATTTATTTTCAGCATGTGATCTCTTTTCAAAGGAACACAATATTACACTGGATATTTGTGACTGTTCTACAATTGAGTGAAGTCTATCATTCTGATATCCACAGGTAATTTATCCATGTGTGCCAGACACTGCTAATGTCTGTGGAGGGGAACAAAGAAAACAAATCATTACAATGGGTCCGATGAGAGATAATACAAGCCTAAACTAAAGCAAAAAAAAAAAAAAAAAGTGTTAAAATCCTTTGTAAATAAGAATGTGAAAAAAAACAGGTATTATTATAAACTTCTGTGGAAATATAAAATTAGTGTCATCTCTTTGGAAGTCACTCTGGCAATAGCTATCAAAATTTAAGAACAGAAACTATTTGACCCAGCAATTCCCCTGATAGTAATTTTTATACATTTACATGTTGGAGCTAACAGCTAATCAGGAAGAATGTAAATGTTCACAAGAGGGGAACATTTAAATAAATTATAGTATAGCCATACAGTAAAATATAATGAAATACAAAAACCACTGATAAGACAAAAAGTCTCCAAGATATATTACATTTTTAATAGGTTCAAAACAATATATTATTCTTAAAACTAATGCTATATATTTTAAAATTTGTATACAAAAAAATATTTTCATAAAACATGGGTATATTCTGGTATATTCCTAAAACTTTTCTGGTAGGATAACCAAGAAAGTCCTAATAGTTTCCTCTATGGAATGAAACTGTGATGGGTCATGGAAAGAGATTTCCTTTTTATTTTATATTTACTTGAAAAGTGTTAATTTACCAGGTATATGAACTACATTTTCAAATAAATTAACATCACAAAAAATTAAAGGTACAACCACAGATATAAAAGACTATGCATTTAAATTACAATTCTGTGTACTAAGAGGAAACCAAAAATGTGTTTAATTATAGAAATCATTTGAGCAATCGTAGTCATGAAGAATTATTATGAGAAAATTGCAAGAAGAAAGAAGATCAGGAAAAAACTGCCTTCTAAGCTTAGACATCAGGAAGGCATCTGCTCTGACTGAGAAGCAGGATGAGGAGGATCAAAGAGCTCTGAGCGACAGTCAAAAACAGACATAGGAGGATGACAACATGTCTACATGAGACATGAATAGGAAACAGCAACATCAGAGAAGGAACACTAAGGAACTCAAACCATATCTACCCATAAGAAGTACTGTAATGTCACTTGAGAAAATACTGAACTACTTGAGGGCTCTGAGGAGAAGAGATTTATGATTGAGATGAGATCTCAGGAAAAAAATGCTTTTGGGACAACTGGGAGAAGCCATAACCTGGGACCCCAATGCAAACCGCAAAGAGTGCCATGCCTGATCCTGCTCACTGCACAGCTAAGTACGCATTCTATCCCTAACAGTGGTACCAACAAAAGACATGGCTGTTCTCCTTCAAGTCATTCTCAGAAATATACCCCGAAAACAGCAGTTCTCAATCTCCACTGCACTTTGGAATTCTGCCAAAGAGTCTTAAAATACACTCATGCCTAGGACAACCCCTAGAAATGTTTACTTAATTGGCGTATGCAATCTAAAACCCCTGGAATTTTCAACATTCTCCCAAGTGATTCTAATGTGCAGCCAAAGTTGAGAACCACTGCCCTAAAAATTCTGATTCTCACATTCATAGAGTCATTCAACCTCCATGATGTAAACTTGTTCAATTCTCAAGATACCAAGTCCTTCAAGTTTGATGGGGAATATAAATATTTCAATCAGAGGCCTCTTTCTTTCCACACTTGAAGTAGACAAACTGGCAGATCCCAACGAAACATGCCTTGGGGTTTCATGCCTTTGAGCTTCTCATATTGACTCTGGACTTGGGTGCATGACTTGCCTTGGCTGAGGGACACTGCCAGCCAGCCCTGAGACTGTGGGGCTTCTCTCTATGAACACCCCTCTCTGTGCTCAGCTGCATGCTTTAAAAGTAAGTCCAGCTACAGAAAGACCCCATGGAGAACGCTGGGGGATGAGACATGATGTGGAGAAGTGATCCCGACTGAACAACCCACAGGTTTGTGAGATAAATCATGGTCAGCTTATACCACTAAGTTTCAAAGTGGTTTCTCACCCAATAGATAACTAAAACATTTAACACTTGTAACCTTTACATTTATTTTTTAAATAGCATCTGACCTACCATTGTGCCCTAAAGCCTTACATGCCTGACTCTGACTTTTCTCATGTCATAAAATTGCTTTTCATACATCTGATTTCTGTTCTTCTGCCTAGAGTAGTATTTCTCGAACTGATGGGTTCTGTGGGCTACCTAACGGGTGTCAGCAACCACAGACAACAAAAGGGGAGTCATCAGGACTTCTGATGAAATGTGCACATTTTAAAATTAATAGTTTCTTATCAGTGAGAGATGACTTGCTGTCTGCAACCCATATGGCAGTATCTTCACATGACATGACATGAGCTCCAGGATCAGATTCTACATCCGTTCTGTTCATTTTCTCACTCTATTTCATCTCAATTAGAAAGCCCTTCTTTACCATCATAAAATATTGGTAACGATGGCAAATGTTTGGTGGCTCTTTCAGAGAGTTCAGGATATGTGGAGCAAATGCAGATCTGGGAATTATGAAGAGATGTCTCACTTAGTCTATTTTCAGGTGAAAAACCAGTCACATTTAAATCTAGCCTGACCATTTATTTCAACTTAAAGAAATTTACTTTTCCATTCTGCTGCAGCATTTGTACTGATTTTTAAATATGCCATTCAACGTCCTTATCCAAATGAAGAAAATAATCAAGCAGGGAAGAAAAAAATAAAATTCTTGGTAACAACCAATGTATCACTATCCAGTCTTAATACCTCCAATAACTCACTCTCCATGTTAAACACCATGACTGTGTAGCCATAAAAGAGAGGGCCAAGTCACTCAGGACACCAAAGATCACAAAGAAACACCAACCGAGCAAGCCACTTAGAGTGAGGAGCCAGGAAGAAGTGTTTCTATTTCATCTTTGAGATGAAGTTATCTGAGGCCCTTGCCACTGTGCATGTATGAGGAGAAAGCAGTCTTGTAGTACTTCACCCACACACTAAGAAACAGACTAGTGACTGCGGTTCCATCCTAGTCATAATTTCCATGACTTTCTTCATCCCTCAGTCATAACCAGGAGATACTACTGACCAGCAAGTACTCTTGAGAGTAAAGCAAAAGATGGACAAGCATTCAGATAAACTCTTATTTACAAAGTAATGCTATACTTGCCTCCACCAAAACCTGTTTCACTCTCTCCACAGGTCCAAATTCATCTTGTTCAGCCTATACCAGGACTCTCACAATCACTGCTCCCTTCTCCTGTAGCACAGGGTCTTAAGATAAATAGTGCTACTAGTCATCAAGCCTTGCTCTCTCATGCAGATCTATGTTCTATGAGGGCAAGGGCTTTTTGTTATTGTTGTTAACTTCCATCTTTTAAAAAAAAATTTTATTCTAAAGATGTGGGATACAATTCAGGGCTAGGTATACAAATGTTCATTATGCAGGTACCCTTTTTGATGAGGTATGCCTCCCACCCCCGGCAGTTTCCCACTACTGCCAATCCTGTCCCCGCCCTCCCCTGGCAGCCTCCCACTACTGCCAATCTCTTTCTTATAGTATTACGATAGGATAGTATCTGGAATAATTATTGGCATAGAGTAGGCTATGAAAAAATGAATGGGCCAGGTTCGGTGGCTCAGTCTGTAATCCCGCGCTTTGGGAGGCCGTGGTGAGTGAATTGCCTGAGCCTGCAGGTTCGAGACCCGCCTGGGCACTTGATGAAACCTCACCTCTACTAAAAATCAGCCGGGCATGGTAGCGCGTGCCTGTAATTCCGGCTACTCGGAAGGCTGAGGCGGAAGGATCGCCAGAGCCCAGCAGGTCGAGGCTGCGGTGGCCAGGAGCAGCCACTGCACTCCAGTCTGGGTGACAGAGTGAGACTCCGACTCAAA
>CAUYQG010210460.1:0-17356 GCA_963574415.1 Tarsius wallacei
AATCCAGTCCTCTTTTGATGGCCAGCATGGTTGCTTCCAGGTTCTTGCTATTGTGAACAATGCTGCAATAAACATACGAGTGCAGGTATCTTTTTTATAGAGTGATTTGAGTTCTTCAGGGTATATTTCCAGTAGGGGGATTGCAGAGTCTTCTCTTGTCTGATTACTCTAGCTAGGACTTCCAACACTATGTTGAATAGGAGGGTTGAGAGTGGGCAACCTTGTCTTGTTCCAGTTTTTAGGGAAAATGCTTCCATTTTCTGTCCGTTTAGCAATCTGTTGGCTGTGGATTTATCATAGATAGCTCTTATTATTTTGAGGTATGTTCCCTCTATTCCTAGGTGTTCAAGGGTTTTTACCAAGAAGGGATGCTGAATTTTATCATAGACTTTGTTCGCATCTAATGATATAATCATGTAGTTCTTGTTTTTACATCTGTTGATGTATTTAATTACATTTTTGGTACTGCAGATGTTAACCAGTCTTGCATCCCGGGGATGAAGCCTACTTTTTCATGGTGGATGATTTTTGAGATGTGTTGTTGGATCTGATTTGCTGGAATCTTGTTGAAAATTTTTGCATCTATGTTCATCAGGGATATGGGCCTGTGTTCTCTTTCTTAGTTGGTTCTTGGATATCAGTGTGATGTTAGCTTCATGAAATTATTTGGGGAGCATTCCATCTTTCCTGATTGCCTGGAATACTTTCAATAGGATTGGTATTAACTCTTCCTTGTATATTTTGTAGAATTCCACTGAAAATCCATTTGGTCCACGGCTTTTTTTTTTTGTAGGTAATTTTCTTATGACATAGTCAATTTCTGGGACTGTTATTGGTCTATTTATGGCCTGAATTTCTTCTTGTTTCAACCCTGAAAGATTGTGTGATGTTATGCAGTCCTCCGTTTCATTTAGATTATCTAGTTTTTTTCCATACAGGTGTGCATAGTAATTTCTGATAATCATTTGTATTTCTTTGGGGTCACTTGTAACTTGATCTTTTGCATTTCTCATTGTGTTTTTATTTATTTATTTATTTTGAGTCACAGTCTCACTCTGTCGCCCAGACTGGAGTGCAGTGGCCACTCCCGGCCACCGCAGGCTCGACCTGCTGGGCTCCTGCGATCCTTCCGCCTCAGCCTTCCAAGTAGCTGGAACTACAGGCGCATGCCACCACACCCGGCTAATTTTTTGGTTTATTGTAGAGATGAGGTCTCGCCAAGTTGCCCAGGTGGGTCTCGAGCCCGCGGGCTCAGGCAATCCACTCACCTCAGCCTCCCAAGGCCTGCGCGGGATCTCATTGTGTTTATTTGGGCTTTTTCTCTCTTTTTCTTGGTCATTCTGGCTAGGGATTCATCCATCTCATTTATTTTTTCAAAGAACCACCTTTTTGTTTAGTTGAGTTTTACTATGGTATTTTTGTCTTCTATGTCCAATATTTGAGCTTTTACTTCTGCTGAAGTTAGGGTTTTAGTGGTCTTGCCTCTCCAGCTCCCTTAGGTGATATGTGAGACTGTTAACTTTTTCTATTTTCATTTTCTTGATGTGTGTTCATAGAGATGTAAATTCCCCTCTCAGTACTGATTTCATGGCATCACAGAGGTTTTGGTAAGATGTTTCTTCATTTTCGTTTATTTCCAGAAATCTTTTAATTTCTGTTTTGATTTCTGTGTTGATCCAGAAGTTGTTCAATATCGTGCTATTTAGTGTCCATGTCTTTGTGGGTTTTTGGGGGATTTTGTTGGTGTTGATATTTATTTTTATCCACTGTGGTCTGAGAAGGTGCATGTCAGTATTTCTATCTCGTGAAATATTTTTATGCTTGAATTATTGCTGAGAATGTGGTTAATCTTGGAGTATGTTCCATGTGGTGTTGAATAGAATGTATATTCTGTGGTTGTTGGCTGGAATATTCTGTAGGTATCTACTAAGTCCATTTGGTAAAGTGTCAAGTTGATGTTCCAGATCTCTTTGTTTATGTTTTGCCTCAATGATCTATCTATGGCTGGTTGTGGGATATTTAAGTCTCCAACTATGATAGTGTTACAGCCAATATATTTTTTTAGTTTACTTAGTAGCTGCTTTATAAAAGCTGATGCTTCTGTGTTGGGTGCATATATGTTTAGGATGGATATTTCTTGCTGATTGACCAAAACTTTTATCACTTTTTAGTGTCATTTCTTATCTTTTTTTAATGTTTGATAGCTGAAAGTTTGCTTCGTCTGTATTTTTTAAGACAAAATAAGAGGCGAGAGCAATTTAAAAGTAACATCCATAAGGGAAGATTATTTCAGGATACATAAAACTTTGGCATGTTATATGCCAAGAGACTAATACCAGTGAGGAGAAAAAGACTGATGAGGCAGAATAAAGAGGACACATTTGTAAAGCAGGTCCTTTTAAGCTATGCATACATAGTCCCAGGCTGTAGTCACTTTAAAAATGTCCTTGCCTCCCGTGGGGAGAGTATCAAAGAAAAACTCAATGTGGAGGAGGTGAAAATGAGGCAGGTGATGCTGAGAAGATTGGAACATGGCATCTGAAAAACCAAGGAAGATGGGAAATGGAAGTGGCTAGCAGTCAAGTTGGAGGAACCATGTGGAGGAGCTAGGAAGAAACTCTAAACCTGTTTTTACCATGGGCCAGTCTCTATGGATGATCAGTCTAAGAAGGCAAGCAATCATGGAAGCACACAGGTAATAACTCAGTGCCTGTTCAAAAGAATATTCTTCATTCTCACTACTCCTATGTAACCTTATACTGTAAGACCTAGCCAGATCAGTTGGGCAAAAGAAATAAATTAGGGATATCTAAATAGTAAAAGAGGAAGTTGAAATTATCCCTCTACACAGGTGATATGATTCTATACCTAGAAAACCCTAGCAATTCTGCCAAAAACCTACTAGCACTGATAAACACTTTGATAATATCTTGGGATACAAAATCAATGTGTAAAAATCAATTGTATTTCTGTACATCATCAACAAGTGGGAGTGGGCTGAGAACCAAATCAAAAACACAATTTCATACACACACACACATACACACACACACACATTCACACACACACACTACCTCAGTATTCATCTAACCAAAGAGGTGAAAGATCTTTACAATGAGAACTACAAAACACTGCTCCAAGAAATCAAAGATGATGTAAACAAATGGAAGAACATCTCATGTTCTTGGATTAGAAGAATCAGTATTGTCAAGATGTCCATATTACCCAAAGCAATCTATAGATTCAATGCAATCCCTATCAAACTATCATCAACATTTTTCATAGACCTAGAAAAGACTGTTCTTAAATTTATATGGAAACAAACCAAAAAAAAGAACCCAAATAGCTAAAGCAATCCTTAACAAAAAAGAAAAAAACTGGTGACATCACACTCCCAGATCTCAAACTACAAGGCTACAGTAACCTAAATAGCATGGTAACCAAAATAGCATGGTACTGGTACAAAAATAGACACATAGGCCAATGAAACAGGATATAGAACCCAGAAGTAAAACCACAGGCCTACAACCACTTCATCGATGGCTAAGCCAACAAAAACAAACATTGTGGGAAGGAAACCCTATTGTGCAAATGGTCCTGGGAAAACTGGCTAACTACATGCAGATGAATGAAACTGGATGCCTACCTGTCATCATATACAAAAATTAACTCAAAATGGAACAAGGACTTAAATGTGAAACCTCAAACTGCATGTTTCTTAGACAACAATCTAGGGAATATCCTTTTGGACATCAGCCTAGACAATGAATTCATGACCAAGTCCTCAAAAGCAAATTCATCAGAAGTTATAATTGACAGATGGGTCCTTATAAAGTTAAAAACTTTTGCACAACAAAAGAAACCATCAAGAGAATAGACTACCTACAGAAGGGAGAAAATATTTGCAAACTATACATCCAACCAAGGTCTAACATCCAGAATCTATAAGGAACTCAAAAGAATCAACAGGAAAAATAAATAAAACCATTAAAAAGTAGGCACAGGACATAAACAGACAACCATTGGGTAACATGCTTACTACTGAAGGGGAATGGGCTCATCAGAAGTCCAAACCTTGCCTTCATGTAATTTACCTCAGATACTCACATGTACCCCATGATTCTAAAATAAAAAGAAAAAAAGAATGATATCTGTATTCTCCATATACTGGCTACAACTTTTATATATACATATATATAATTTTGATATATAATTATATATGTAAATAATCTTATAGTCTATATCTCCTGGAAGTTTTGATTTGGCATTTCTCTTAATAATTAAGGTTTAAATATACTATATATTGGAGTTTATATTTTTAAAGCTATTATTTTTTGTCTTTTGCTGATTTTTTAATTGAATTGTCAGTATTTTATTGATCTGTAGAGTTGTTTATATATTAAGAAAACCCCCCTATATCTGTGGTGTTTGTTCATTCTTTCATTAGATATTTTTTGAGTGCCTACTAAACTGCAAGTACTATGCTTGGTTCTAGAAGCAGCAGTGAACAACAACAATGACAACAACAAAAAGCCTATTCTCATGAATCTTACATCTTAGTGGAGAGAGACTGTAAGAAAATAACTAATATGTAGTGTGATGTTAAGTGGGATAAAGTCATAAAACATTATAAAAGGAACAGGGAATACTAGGTGTGGGAGAATTGCTAATTTATATATAGTGGTCAGGAAAGGCCTTTCTAAAAAAGTGACATTTGTGTAGAATTCCGAAGGAGATATGGTAAGCCATTTGGACATTCATTTGTTTAAAAAGTATTTATTAAGCACCTATTCTGTGCCAGACACATTCTAGACTCTTAGGTTGCAGCAACAAATAAGAAAGACCATCAACCAAAGTGGAGAAGTTTGTGATTAGAGCTATTTTGGAGAGGTAAGGAGAATGAATAGTTCAGTTTTGCACATGAACTATTTAGTAGACAACTAGATGATGGCAAGTAGGAAGCTGAATGGATTAGACTGGCATTCTGGAGAGAAGCCTGGACCAGTTATACATATGTGTATGCATCTACAGTCATATATTTATATATATTTGGTAACTGACTTTTACAAGTAGATGCAATTTTAAGCCACAAGATTAGATAAAATCACCAAGGAAGAGATGAATGCATATACTGAAGAGAAGAAATCTAAAGACTGAACCCCAGATAGAAGGGTAAGAAAAAGGAAGCAAGAAAGACGAAGAAGGTTTTATGTTTAAGTCCTCAATCCATGTTGAGTTAATTATTATATATGGTGATAGGTAGGGGTCCAGATTCTTTCTTCTGCATGTGGCTGATCAGTTTTCCTGGCACAATTTGGTATATATGGTTTCCTTTCCCCAATGTTTGTTATTGATGGTTTTGTCAAAGGTAAGTTGGTTGAGGGACCAGGTTTCTATTTCCAGATTCTTTTTTCTGTTTCATTTGTCTATGTGCCTATTCCTGTACCTATACCGTACTGTCTTAATTACTGTAGCATTTAATGTAGTTTAAAGTCTGGAAGTGTGACACCTCCAGCTTTTTTCCTTTTTCTGAGGATTGCTTTGGTTTTCTCTTTATGCTTCCATATGAAATTCTGTATTGTCTTTTCTAGGTCTATGAAAAATTATATTGGCAATTTGATATAAAGTTATTGAATCTGTAGATTGCCTTGGGTAGCGTGGATACCTTGATAATATTGATTTTTCCAATCCATGAACAGGGGATATTTTTCCATTTGTTTGTATTGTCCTTGATGTCTTTGAGCAGTGTTTTGTAGTTCTCATCATAATGGTCTCTTACTTCTCTAGTTAGGTAGATGCCAAAGTATTTCTCTGTTTTGGGGGGAGTATTGTGAATGGGATTGTGTCTTTTATTTGGTTTTCAGCTTGCTTGTTGTTGGTGTATAGAAATGCAACTGTCTTTTGTGCATTGACTTGGTATCTCAAGACTTTACCAAAGTCATTTATCAGTGTGAAGAGGTTTTTGACAGCCTAGGGTTTTCTAGGTATAGAATCATATCGTCCACAAAGAGAGATAACTTAACTTCCTCTTTTCTTGTTTGGATACCCCTGATTTTCTTTTCCTGACTTATGGCTCTGACTAGGACTTCCAGTATTATGTTGAATAGAAGGGGTGAGAATGCACAACCTTGTGTGGTTCGAGTTCCTAGGGGGAATGCTTCTAGCTTCTGCCCATTAAGCATGATGTTGGTTACAGGTTTGTCACAGATGGCTCCAATTGTTTTGAGGAATGTTCCTTCAATGCCTAGGTGCTCAAGAGTTTTTATCAATAAGGGATGCTGGATTTTATTGAATGCTTTTTCTGCATCTAATGAGAAAAGTCATGTGGTTCTTGTTTTTACATTTGTTAATGCACTGAATTATGTTTATGGTTTTGTGAATGTTGAACCAGCCTTGTATTTCAGAAATGAAGCCTGATTGGTTGTGATGGATGATTTTTGAGGTGTGTTGTTGGATATAATTTGCTAGAATCTTGCTGAGAATTTTTGCATTTATGTTCATTAGGGAATTTGTCCTGTAATTCTCTTTCTTTGTTGGGTCTTTGTTAGTTTTGAGTATCAAAATTATATTAACTTCATAAAATCAGCTAAGAAAATTTCTTCCTTCTTGACTGCCTGGAATACTTTCAATAAGATTGGTATCCGTTCTTCCTTTTATGTATTGTAGAATTCAGCTGAGAAGCATCTAACCCAATATATTTTTTTTTGGCGGAGAGTTTTTATGTAATTGAGTCAATTTTCTGGATTGATATTTGTCTACTTAGGATTTCAAGTTTTTCTTGTTTCAACCTTGGGAGGTTATGTGATACCAGGAAATCCTCCATTTCTCCTAGATTTTCTAGTATATTTTCATACAGATGTTTATAGATGTCTTTCATAATCTTTTGAATTTATCAAGGTCAGGTGTGACATTGTCTTTTCATTTCTAATTGTGTTTCTTTGGACTTTCACCTTTTTTAGTCAATATGGCCAAGGGTCTGTCTTATTTATCCTTTCAAAGAATTAGTTATTTTTCTTTTGATCCTTTCTATGCTA
This sequence comes from Tarsius wallacei, assembly GCA_963574415.1. Taxonomy (NCBI): domain Eukaryota; kingdom Metazoa; phylum Chordata; class Mammalia; order Primates; family Tarsiidae; genus Tarsius; species Tarsius wallacei. The sequence continues at coordinate 7,035 of CAUYQG010210460.1, forward strand.
TTTTTGTTTTCTATTTCCTGTAATTGTGACTTTATCTTAGTAATCTGGATTTTTCTACTGAAATTAGTATTTAATTATTCTTATCTTTACAGCTCCCTCAGGTGTGATGTTAGGCTGTTTAATTGTAATCCTCTATTTTCTCGATATGAGAGTGCAATGTTATAAACTCCCCATGCATCACTACTTTCATGGTATTCTAGAAGATTTGCTGTCATGTCTTTGTTTTCATGAGTCTTTTTATATCTGTTTAAATTTCTGTGTTGACCCAAAAATCATTTAGCAACATGTTTAGTTTCCACTCTTTCTATGTTTTGGGAGGTTCTTGTTCGTGGTGATATTTATTTTTATTCCACTGTGATTTAGGTCCAATAGGTCTAGTGTTGAGTTAAGGATCCAGATTTCCTGGTTTTTTTCTTTTCTTTTCTTTCTTTCTTTCTTATTTTTTTTGCCTTAATGATCTGTCTAGGGCTGTTAGTGGGATATTAAAATCTCTGACTGTGATTGTGTGTCTATGTAATTTCTAAGTTTATGTAGCAATTGTTTTCTGAAACAGGGTGCTCCTGTGTTGGTTGCATATATATTTAAGATGGATATTCCTGGCCAGGCTCGGTGTCTCAGCCTGTAATCCCAGCACTTTGGGAGGCCGAGTCGAGAGGATTGCCTGAGTCCATGGGTTTGAGACCCACCCAGGCAACTTGGCGAGACCTCATCTCTACAATAAATCAAGAATTAGTCGGGCATGGTAGCATGCACCTGTAGTTCCCGTTACTAGGAAGGCTGAGGTGGAAGGATCGCCAGAGTTCAGCAGGTTGAGGCTGCGGTGTCCGGCCGGGAGTGTTCTACTACCCTCCATCCTGGGTGACAGAGTGAGACTCCAACTCAAAAAAAAAAAAAGATGGATATTCCTTGCTTGTCCTTTCATGTCCTTTTTAACTTTTACTTTTTTGTCTGATTTAAGAATAGCTACCCCTGCTCTTTTTTGTTTTTCCATTTTCCTGGAAGATCAATTTTCAGCCCTTTATCTTGAGCCTGTGGGTGTCCTTTGCAGTGATATGGGTCTTCTGGAGGCAGAAGAATGCTAAATCATGTTTCTTTATCCAGTTTGCTACTTATGCCTTTACACTGGCACATTCATACCATTCACATTCAAGTTCATTATTGATAAGTGAGGGTTTAATCACTGTCATAAGGCTCTTAAGAGTTGCTTTGCTTCCTTTTTTGTTTTTTAGATTTGTGGATATCTGTATGCTCCATTAACTCTGTGCTTGCCTGTGCTTCTGCAATAGGTGGAACTGATTTTTTGTTTCTGTGCTCAAATCTTTTTAAGGATCTTCTGAAGGACTGGTCTGGACATGGCATATTCTCTTAGGGATTAAATGTCTGGGAAGAATTTTAATTCTCCATCACTGATGAATCTTAGCTTCACAGGGTTGGAAATTTTTCACTAGAATTGCTTATCTTTGAGAATATTGAAGATGGGACTCCAGTCCCTTCTGGCTTGTAGGGTTTCTGCTGAGAATTCAGCTGCAATTCTGATGGGTTTTCCCTGGTACATGGTCTGACTTCTCTAACTACCTTTAAGATTTTTAAATTTCATGTTTATTTTGTGGAGACAGATTGCTATGTGTCTTGGGGGTGGTCTTCTTGTGTAATATCTTGCAGGGGTTCTCTGAATGTCTTGCATTTGGATGGCTTTCTTTCTAGCAATATATGGAAAATTTTCTAGAATGACCTCATGGAAAGCTTGTTTCAGGTTGTTCTCACTTTTCCCTTCTGTTTTGGGGATACCAATGAACTGTAGATTTGGGTTTTTTACAGTCACAGAATTCTCATTCGCTTTGCTCATCTTTTTGAGCCTTTTCTCCTTGTTTTTCTAAGGCTGAGTTAGTTCAATATTTTGATCCTCAAGCTCTGAAATTCTTTCCTCTGCCTGATTGATTCTACTTCCTAGGATTGTTCTTTTGCTTTGAAATCCCAGGGGGGATTCATTTTCAGGATTTCAGAGAGACTCTTATATTGACCATCTCAGCTTTTATTTCCTACACTGCTTGAGTGATCATTGCTTCCATCTTCTCATGGTTTTCCTTAACTGTTTTCACCGTCCAATGTCTGATTTCTGTGTGTGTCATCAGGGACTGAACATTCTGGGTGGCTTCCATTGTTTAGAAACTGGGCAGTGCTTTTGTAGTTGAACACTCTTTAAGGCTTTGAGGATTGGCAGTGTTTTTCCTCTGGTTCTTTCTCATCTGTGAGGAACAGATCTTCTCTTTTTATTATTACTTTTTAGTTTTGTTGTTTTGAAGCCAGAAACGGTCTTGCTGCCCTATGGCCTTTTCTGCTGTTCAAAATAGTTCTCACAGGGAAAAAGAGAGTGGCATTTACTACTGCTCCACCACTTTTGCTGGACAATTCTCATAACTCAAAGTGACTTTCTGTTGCAGAGTTTTTCCCACAGTTGGGTTGTCCAGACTGGCTTCCAACCCCTGTTTGTGAGCTCCATGTGGGAATCAGGTGAGTGAATGGGCCCCCTGGTTAACTGAGAGCACTGCAGGAGTTTTGGCACTGTTGGCAGCCTAAAAATTTTCCTGTTGGTAAATGGGGCCTCTGAGTGCCTTTTGCAATTCCCCCTCTCCCTTCAGAGGTCATGCTCAGCACTCAAAAACAGCAGATTCCTTGTAAGTAAGAGACCCACTCTTTGGGCTCTTGATGCTCATAAGAAAACCTTCCTGGTCTGGTGGGGAGGCCAGCTGTCTGACACTGGCAGCAGGCATCAAGTGAATCCGATCAGCAGGTTAGCTTTCCTGGCCTGAGTGCCAACCACTAGACACTGCAGGCAAGTGACATGCTTTTGGGGGTTTACTGGCAGTAGGTATTCAGCGCATGGGTGGGTTCCCAGCTCCATGCTCAGGCAGCATGCCACTGTGCCCTAAGCAGGTCTCCTCCCTCATGGGACCAATGACCTGTATGTGGCTGGGAGGAGGGAAACTGACCCAGACTGTGCCAAGAACATTCATCTCCTCTCACACACAAGGCAGGGTGCATGATGCCCAGCAGGGATGGGGCCCTTCCCAGCTGCAATGGTGACCTCATTGACCCTGTACATTCCAAGAGTCCTTTGCAGAATGCAGGGTGTTTCTTCAGTTCAAAAATACTCAAGTAGCCAAAGGTAATCAGTGGCTGGCTCCATCCTCCCTATTCCACTTGGCTAGAGAGGTGCATGTCAGCTTTTCCCTGGTGGCCATCTAGGATCCTCTGGATTATTTGTTTTCTACATGTTGAGTTGTTTGAGTTCCTTGTAGATTCTGGATATTAGCCCTTTGACTGAGGTATAATGTGCAAATATTTTCTCCCACTTAGCAGGTTTTCTATTCACTCTGTTTTTGTTTTCCTTTTCCTGTGCAGAAGCTTTTTAGTTTAATTTAGTCTCATTTGTCTAGTTTCGTTTATGTTGCAATTGTTTTTGGGATCTTTGTCACGAATTCTTTGCCTAGGCCAATGTCCAGAAGATTGTTTCTTAGGTTTTCTTGTAGGATTTTTATAATTTAGGGTCTTACATTTAAGTGTTGAATCCATCTTGAGTTATTTTCTGTATATGGTGAGAAATTCTTCTGCATATGGCTTACCAATTTTCCTAGCACCATTTATTGAATAGGGTGTCCTTTCCCCATTGTTTGTTTCTGTCAGCTTTGTCAAACATCAGTTGGTTGTAGGAATATGGTTTTATTTCTGGGTTCTCTTTTCTGTTTCATTGGTCAATCTGTCTATTCTTATACCAGTACCATGCTGTTTTAGTTACTATAGCCTAACAGTATAATTTAATTTTTAAAAAAATTTTTAAGATGTGGAGTACAATTCAGGGTTAGGAATACAAATGTTCATTGTGCAGGCACCTTTTTGATGAGGTGTGTCCCCCATTCCCCTGGCAGTTTCCCTCTACTGCCAATCCCACCTCCCACTCCTCTGGCAGTTTCCCACTACTGCCAATGCCTTTCCCATAGTACCATGATAACTTTTCAAGGTCTGCTTATGAGTGAGAACATGTGGTACTCAGTTCTTTGTTTCTGTGATAGATCACTGAGTATTATAGACTCTAAATCCATCCAAGTTCCTGGGAAGTTCATAATTTTGTCCTTCGTTATGGCTGTGTAACATTCCATCATGTATATGTACCACATTTTTTTATCCAGTCCTCTTTTGGTGGGCAGCACAGTTAGTTCCACATTTTTGCCATTGTGAATAATGCTGCAATCAACATGCATGTGCAGGTATCTTTTTCAGAGTGATTTGAGTTCCTCTGGGTATAATCCCAGTAGGGAGATTGTAAGGTCATACGGAAGGTCAATTTTTAGATCTTTTAGGAATTGCCACATTGTTTTCCGCAGAGGCTGTACTAGTTTATACTTCCTCCAACAGTATAGAAGTGTTCCCTTTTGCCACCTCCTCTCTACCATCTGTTGTTTTTTGAGTTATTGGTGATGGCCATCCTGACTGGAGTTAGGTGGTATCTCAGTGTAGTTTAGTTTATATTTCTTTGATGATGGGTGAGGCTGAACATTTTTTCATGTGTCTGTTAGCTGCTCATATGTTTTCTTTTGAAAAGTGTCTATTCATGTCTTTTGCCCACTCTGTAATAAGGCTGTTTGTGTTTCTTCTTTTGGGCCCGTTTGAGTTCCTTGTTAGGCCTTTGTCAGATATACAGTTGGCAAGCATTTTTTCCCCTTCTGTGGGCTATCTCCCCGCTATCTTGATGGTTTCTTTGACTTTGCAGAAGCTTGTTTGTTTGATGAGATCTCATTTGTCAATCTTATCTCTTAAGGCATGGGCACTTGGGGTTTTGATCAGGTATTGGTTGCCAATTCCAATTTCCATAGGTGTGTCTCCTGCATTTTCTAAGGTTCTTATAGTTTGAGGTTTTACGTTTAGGTCTTTGATCCATTTAGAGTTAATTTTTGTGTACAGTGATAGGTAGTGGTCTTGTTTTAACCTTCTGCATGTGGTCAGTCAGTTTTCCCAGCACTATTTACTGAATAGTTCTCCTTTCCTCAGAGTTGACGATGGAGGCTTTATTTGAAGTCAGGCAGTGTGATGCCTCTACAATTGTTCTCTTTGCTTAGAATTGCTTTAGCTTTTTAGATTCCATATAAACTTTAAGATTTTCGTTTCTAGTTTTGTGAAGAACAAAGTCTTTATTTTTATTAGGATTGCATTGAATCTGTAGGTAGTTTTGGGCAGTATAGTCATTTTAACAATATTGATTATTCCAATCCATGCATATGCAATGTTCTTCCATTTGTGTTATCTATGATTTTTTTCATTAGTGTTTTGTAGTTCTCCTTATAGAGATTTTTCACCTAGTTAGTTAGGTATATTCCTAGGTATTTTATTTTTGTTGTGGCTAGTGTGAATGAGATTGAGCTCTTGATTTGTTTATCTGCTTGAACATTGTTGGTGTATAGGAATGCTACAGGTTTTTGTACATTGATTTTGTATCCTGAGACTACTGAAGTCATTGATCAGATATAGAAGCTTCTTGGAGGAGTTTTTAGGATTTTCTATGTATGCAATCATGTCATTCATGAACAAAGATAATTTGACTTCCTCCCTGCCAATATGGATGCCTTTTATTTCTTTCTTTTGTCAGAGTGCTCTTACTAGGACTTTCAGTATGTTGTTGAATAACAGTTTCTAGAGGGGACATCCTGGTCTTGTTTTCATTCTGAGGGGCAATATTTTCAACTCTTACCAAATTAAGTATTATATTGGCTATACATTTTGTTGTATATGGCTCTTATTATTTTGAGACATGTCCCTTCAATGCCCAGTTTGTTGCAGGTTTTTTCCATGAAGTGATGTTGGATTTTGTCAAATGCCTTGTCTTCATCTCTTGAGATGACCATATGGCTTTCATTTTTGCTTCTGTTTATGTGGCGGATCACACTTATTGATTTGTGGATATTGAACCATCTTTTCATTTCTTTTTTTTTATAAACATTTTTTATTTTAAAATTATGGGTTACAGTTAAGGGTTAGGTATACAAATATGCATTGTTCAGGCACCCTTGTTGATAAGGGGTGTTCCCCCATCCCCAGACAGATTGACTACCCTTAATCCCCACCACCCTTGCCCTCCCTGTCCCACCCCAATAGATTCCCACCACTGTCAATCCTTTTCTTATAGTATTACGATAGATGTTCAAGATCCACTTATGAGTGAGAACATGTGATACTCAGATCTTTGCTGCTGTGAAAGATCACTCAGTATTATAGACTCAAGTTCCATCTTTTCATTTCTGAAATAAAACTCACTTCGTTGTGATGAATACTTTTTTTGATATACTGTTGAATTTGGTTTGCTAATATTTTGTTAAAGATTTTTGCATCTACAATTGTCAAGAAAATAGGCCTGTGGTTGTTTTTTGTTGTTGTCTTGCCTGATTTTGGTGTCAGTGTGATACTAGTTTTATAGAATGAGTTAGGGAGGAATTTCTACTCCTCAATTTTCTGGCGTAGTTTCAGTAGGATTGGTACTAACTCTTCTTTGTACAGTTGATAAAATTTGGCTGTGAATCTGTCAGGCTCTGGGCTTTTTTGGGGGGAGGTGGTGAGGGGATTGTTTATTACTAATTTAATTTTATTGCTTGTTATTGGTCTATTCAGTTTATATAAGAAATGTCTTTTTTAAAATATATTACTTTGGCATGCATACACTCTATTGTGTCATCTTATTGTTTATAATATTTTTTTCTATTGATATTCTTCCATTTTCCTGGTATACAACCAAAGATTCTGAAAATAGTAATTTTGTGTCTGTTTTTCCAGTTTTAAAAATAACTTCATTCAGACTTTTTCAGATATATTTTACATACCATAATGTTCACTTGTTTAAAGTGTACAATCTATATTTTCTTTTTGGTAAAGTTACCAAGTTATGCAAGAGTCAATAGAAACTCATTATAAAAAATTATCATAATCTTCCCCAAGATTGTTGTACTCATTAGCAGTAAATTTTTATTCATTCATTCTCTCCCAACCCTGGACAACCACTAATCTACTTTCTATCTCTATAGTTGTGCCTATTCTGGATATACCATATCAGTGGAATGACATGATATGATATGTAGCTTTTGGGAATGTCATCTTCTACTAACCGTGCTTCCAAGACTAATCCATGCCATGGCCAAGTACAGTGGTTCCAACATGTTGGGATGCCAAGGCAGGAGACTTGATGGAGCCCAGGAGTTCAAGACCAGCCTACGCAATATAATAAAGCCCCATACACAATACAATGAAAAAAATAAGCTGGGCATGATGGTACACACATGTAGTCCCAGCTACTCTGACAGCTGAGGTGGAATGATCACCTGAACCCAGGAGATCAAGGCTTCAGTGAGCTGTGATTGTGCCACTGCACTCCAACCTGGATGACAGAGTGAGATCCCACCTCAAAAAAAATCCATGCTAGAGCATGTTTCAGTATTTTTTTATTGTGGTAAAATATGCATAGCACAAAATATATCATATTAATAATTTCAAGTATAGCGTTAAGTGGCTTTAAATACATTAGTTAACATCATTAAATGCCAGAATTTTTAATCAACCAAATAGGAGCTCTGTAAGCATTAAACAATAACTTCCTAGTACCCTTTAACATCAGTTACTTGTATCAACTAGTCTATTTTCCGTCTCTATAAATTTGACTATTCTAGTTACATCATGTAAGCTGGATCATACAATATTTATCTTTTTGTGTCTGGCTTATTTGGCTGAATATTCTAGTGTATGTAGGTACCACATATTGTCCATCCATTTATCATCCTTGCCTATTCATCCATTTGTATATCCATTAATCTGATTCCACCTTTGTTATGAACAATGTTGCCATGAACAGTGGTATAAAAGTTTTTGTGTGAACATATGTTTTTATTGGGGGGCACATATACCTAGGAGTAGCATTGCTGGGTCACATGGTAACTATGTGTTTAAACATTTGAAGAGCTGCCAAACTGTTTCCAAAAGAGCTCACCATTTTGAATTTCTACCTGCAATGGAGCAGAGTTCTAATTTCTTTCATCCTTGCCCATACTTGCTGTTGATAGTTTTGGGGTTATTTTTATTTATTTATTTATTTTTTGTTTTGGTATGGAAACAACCTTGAAAACCTAAATGAAATGGAGGACTTTCTGACATCAAACAACCTCCCCAGGCTGAAACAAGAAGAAATCGAGTCCCTAAATAGACCAATAACAATGCAGGAAATTGGCTCTGTCATAAGAAAACTACTACTACTACTACAAAAAAAAAGCCCCAAACCAGACGGATTTCCAGCAGAATTCTACAAAACATACAAGGAGGAGCTAATACCAATCCTATTGAAAGTATTCCAGGCAATTGAGAAAGATGGAATTCTCCCCAAATCATTTCATGAAGCTAAAATCACATCGACACCAAAACTGGGTAAATATCCAATAAAGAAAGAGAACTATAGGCCAATATCCTTGATAAACATAGATGCTAAAATTCTCAACAAGATTCTAGCAAACCGGATAAAACAACACATCTAAAAAATCATCCACTATGACCAAGTAGGCTTTATCCCCAGGATGCAGAGCTGGTTCAAAATCCACAAAACCATTAATGTGATTAAATACATCAACAGATGTAAAAATGAGAACACATGATTATATCATTAGGTACAGAAAAAGCTTTCGATAAAATCCAGCATCCCTTCTTGATAAAAATACGTGAACACCTAGGCATAGATGGAACATACTTAAAAATAGTAAGAGCCATCTATGAGAAACCTACAGTCAACATGCTGCTAAACAGACAGAAATTGGAACCATTTCCCAGAACACCAGAGCAAGACAAGACTGCCCATTCTCACCCCTCCTGTCAACGTAGTTGTGAAAGTTCCTGCTAGAGCAATCAGATAAGAGAAGGACATTAGGGGTATCCAAATAGGAAAAGAGGAAGTTAAGTCATCCCTCTTTGCAGATGACAAGATCCTATACCTTGAAAACCCAAGAGAATCTGTCAAAAACCGCTGTGCACTGATAAAGCACTTTGGCAAAATCTCAGGGTATAAAACAAATGTGCAAAAAACACTCGCATTCCTATATACCAACAATAAGTAAACAGAAACCTTAATAAAAAGCACTATCCCATTCACAATAGCCACATAAAAAAGTGAAATACTTCGGTATGTTCCTAACCAGAGAAGTGAAAGACCTTTACAATGAAAAGTACAAAACATGGCTCAAATAAATCAAAGATGACACAAACAAATGGAAAAATATTCCATGCTCATAGATTGGAAGGATCAACATTGTTAAGATGTCCATCCTACCCAAGGCAATCTGCAGATTTAATGCAATAACCATTATTATCAGCATCATTCTTCTCAGACCTGGAAACGACAATACAGAAATTCATATGGAAACATAAATGACCACAGATAGCCAAAACAATCCTCAGCAAAAGAAACAAAGCGGGAGGTATCACACTTCCAGACGTTAAACTTTTCTATAAGGCTAAAGTAATAAAAACAGCCTGGTACTGGTACAAGAACAAGCATATAGACCAGTGGAACAGGATAGAGATTCTGGAAGCAAAACCTAAATTTCTCACCCAACTCATCTTTAACAAAGCCTCCACCAACCACCACTGGGGAGAGGACAACCTATTCAGTTAACAGTGCTGGGAAAACTAGCTGACCACATGCAGAATATTTAAACAAGACCCTTACCTCTCCCCATACATAAAAACCAACTCTAAGTGGATCAAAGACCTACACGTAAAACCTCAAACTATAAGAACCTTAGAAAATGTAGGAGACACCCTTATGGAAATTGGAACTGGTCACCAATTCCTGATCAAAACCCCTGTGCCCATGCCATAAGAGATAAGACTGACATGTGGAACCTCATCAAACTGACAAGCTTTTGCAAAGCCAAAGAAACCATCAAGAGAATGGGGTGACAACCCACAGAATGGGAAAAAATGCTTGCCAAATGTGTATCTGACAAAGGTCTAACATCCAGGATCTACAAGGAGCTCAAACATGCCAAAAAGAACAAAACAAACAGCCCTATTGCAAAGTGGGGAAAATATATGAATAGACATTTCTCAAAGAAGACAAATGAGCAGCCAACAGGTATATGACAAAATGTTCAACCTCACTAATCATCAAAGAAATGCGAATTAAAACCACAATGAGACACCACCTAACCCCAATCAGGATGGCTATCATCAATAACTCAAAAAACAACAGATGCTGGAGAGGATGTGGGGAAAAGGGAACACTTCTACACTGTTGGTGGGAG
>CAUYQG010210466.1:0-17720 GCA_963574415.1 Tarsius wallacei
GGAAGAAGAGATTTAGTCTCTGAGTGTAGGTAGGGGTCAAGAGCATATAGAGTGACCTGGACACCCAGAATAATGATAAACACCATCACAAAATTGTCAAAAAGCTGGTCTGACTTTCTTCTTCCCCTTGATGATGAAAAGGTTATTCAATTTTAAAAGCCCTTTGTATGCCAGTGCAGAGAAAAGGGAACACTTCTACACTATTGGTGGGAATGCAAGCTCGTTCAACATCTGTGAAAAATAGTATGACGATTCCTAAAATAACTAAAAATTGATATTCCATAAGATCCAGCAATCCCTCTCCTGGGTCAAGTACACTTGACCTCCTGGGTCAAGTATGCCTAAACTCTATTTATAACAAATTATACCCTATACCCGAGGAAGCATACATCACCCTACCAAAAAGACACCTGCATATGCATGTTTATTGCCACACTGTTCACAATAACAAAAACATGCAGCCAACCCTGAAAGTATTTGGGCACTAATAACAACTCCACACCCGTTGGGGACCAAGAGATTTATTAAAGTGGCAGCTACAGAGGTAGAGGGGGAGAGAGAGAGAGTTATGCAGGGAGGGGCTGTATTTATTAGTTTAGCGAGGACAGGAAGAGGTCGTGCTAGCATCCTATTGGGTAGAGCAGAGGGGAAATAGGGCAGGCCGAGATTATTATTGGAGTGTATTATAAGGCTGATTTGTCATAGGAGGAGATTGTTGGCTAGCAAGTTTGAACTTTGTGCGTGTGAGAAATCGTATAGGGGGAAGCTGGAACTTAGGGCCTTTGTTGTTTCCATGTGCCCCTGTAGTATTCGGCACCATCTTGGGGTGGGGTGGGGCCCTTCTGACTGTTCCCTGCGCCCTTCACTAGCTCTATAGGCCTTGCTATTTTTTGCCTTTTCCACTTGAAACTTATATGCCAAATAGCTTGTGCTAAGGAAATCCTTAATGCTGGAAAGGAAAGTACGTATATTTGTTTTTCTTGCCTGGCTTAGTAGGAGGGCTTGGGTTTTATGTTGGCAAAAGCTAGTAGTTATGCTGAATTTAAGATAGTGTTGTTATTTTTTTAAATGTGTAAATGTGTAAAATTTGTTCAAATCTGGTATTATTTCTATTAGCTTAATTTAAGCATTGAGACAAAAATTGAAGCATGGAAATAAGAAAACTCTAATTATGATTCTGCAAGTGGTACATAGTCATTATGTATAGATGAAGGTTAGAAAGTGATCCTGTCATACAGGGTCATGTGATTTTAAAGTTTGAAAGGAACTGAAGGATTATTCATGCCAGATGCTTCATATTACAGATGGGAAACTGAGTCCTCAAGAGAAGAAGTAACATAATAAAAAAAAAAAAAATCAGGCCGTATGTGAAGGAACCACGAATAGAACCCTGATTTTCCAATATTCACTTATTTTCCTTATTCGGGTTCCTTTCTACTTACCACACTTAATAAGAAACTTGACATGTACTTCATGTTATTAAATTGATATTGTAGGTTGGACTCTGGAGGGTTTTTAGGACTCATTGTCTTTTATGTAGTATTGAAACAATATGGTTTCTATTACAATATTCAGCAAACCTTCTATATTTTGAAATATTTGTTTAGATGAAATATGAACAGTAACGGAAACTTCTGACTGTAGTATTATAGTTTGACCTGATTGAATTTCTGAACAGTTTTGTATTGTGTTGTTGCTGAATAGTTTTGGTTTGTTTGTTGGTTTGTGAAAGGAAATACTTACATGGATAAGTTTTTTTCTACCGACCCCTAACTGCTTTTTTATTGATTTCCTTTTTACTTAAAATAATAAAACTAAAAGAATTATTGTTATGTCTTTTGATGAAAGTATTGATTCTTTTATTTGTATGAAAACATCTTGGTTGCTATATTGCTTTTATATATACATTTTATATCTTTTTATATATATGTATATACACACACACATACACACACACACACACACACACACACACATATATATACTTATTTATTTATTTAGTTAGGATCTTGCTTGGTCACCCAGGCTGGAATACAATGGCATGATCATAGCTTACCGCAGCCTCGACCTAGACTCAAGCAATCCTCCTACCTCCGCGTCCACCATACCCAACTAATTAAAAGACCATTTTAAAAAATAGAGATTTGGGGGTCTTTGTCACCTCGCTGGTCTCGAACTTCTAGCTCAAGCAATCCTCCTGCCTTGGCTTCCCAAAGTGCTAGGATTACAGGCATAACTCTCCATGCCCAGTCTGCTTTATGTCTTAGAAATATGCATCTACTTCTTTTACACTGAAAATCTATAATCATTTGGTGTAAGAATGACTTCAGTTCCTGCCTGTTTTAAAGTTGATTTTTATTTTAATTTAGAGGCATAACTGGATCTTTTTCCTCCTTTAATTTATTCCTGCTATATAAAATATTTTTTATTTTTTTAGGCTATCAGTAGTATTACACAAGTCTTCTTGGAATAATCCAGTTCTCTGTTATTGGTAAAGTTTCTAATCCTACTAGTCTTGTGTACTTTCAGAAATTGTTTTATAAATAATTGTATTTAGGCCTGGCGTGGTGGCTCAAGCCTATAATCCCAGCACTTTGGGAGGCTGAGGTGAGAGGATTGCCTGAGCCCATGGGTTTGAGACCAGCCTGGGAAACTTGGTGAGGCCTCATCTCTACAATAAATCAACAAAAAATATTAGGTGGGCGTGTAGCACACGCCTGTAGTTCTGGTTACTTGGAAGACTGAGGTAGAAGGATCACCTGAGCCCTGCAGGTCGACTCTGGGGTGGCCATGAGCATGCCACTGCACTCCAACCTGTGCAATAGAGTGAGACTCTAACTCAAAATAATAATAATAATTGTATTTATGCTTGTCACTACTCCAGTACATAGGATATCCAGGCAATTTGGATTTTAATCATCTTTTTTCACTTACTAGCCAGAGCAGGTCATTTAACTCATCTCTAAATCTCTGTTTTCTCTTCTTTTGAATAGAGATAAGAGTTTGAGAGTCATTGCAAGGATTAACTAAAACAAAACATGCATCCTGACACATTGTTAGTGCTCATAAATAATAGCTGTAAAAATACTATATCTAGTGTAAAAATACAGAACAGTATTCTGAAATATTATTCCTGTTAGCCATTATCTAATTCATCCATTTTAACTTCCTCATCAATTAATCTGTAACCCTTTTCTCCTTATACAAGATTATTTCATTAGGAAAGGTCTATAAGAAGATTCCTAATGATAATCCTATTAAATGATATCTACTTTTCTCTATGATCAGATCAATAGTTCCTTTTCAAGGGATATCTGAATAAATGTTTGAAAATTGCCTTTTGGCAAACTCTTTCTCTGCTACTGGGAATAGTACATATTTGAGTAGGAGACAATAAATAGATGGGCAATATTTTGTGCAGAAATTCTATATAACTATATAATGCTTCCATCTGTTCATTTTTCACGTTTGTCACCTTGACTTTCCCATCTTAGATTCCTGAGGTGATCAGATGCCCTCCCCTGCAGAGTCTGTGTCTATCTGGCCCATAAAACTCCTTTCTAGTGTGTGAGGAATACATCAGTTATTTAGCATTAGAGACCGTGGCATTGTCTTCCAAATTGTAGTTTAACTCAAGCCTGGCACCAAAGTGGTGTTTTTTCATGAGATTGTCATTAGTCAAGAGAATGGGGCTATTTCTGTAGTTTGGTATCACAGAGAAATTAGGCTGCCTCATGAACAAATACAGAGAATAAAATACATAATTTTCAGTACTTGAAGCATAGCCATGAGTGTAATCTGCTGACTTTCCCAGAAAGTATTCAATTCTTAACCTGTGTTCTTTATTCAACCAAATGTAGGCTGAATGTCACAAAACTTCAAATCATGTTTACAAGTAAAATCATTTTAACATTGATTATATAAAACTCCTTTTTTTTTGTCGCTAACATATGGGACCTCTAGTTATCTTTTCAATGCGTATCTTCCCTCTGACTATTTCTGGACATATCAACAAACTATTTCTCAGCTGCTATGTGGCATTGGCCATACTCTTTCTCTTCTACTCAAGCACTCCTTGGTAAAGGAGACTCACCTTCACTAGTGCTGCTCTATTCATGGTAAAGCTGTGGGGATGAGGGCTGTGACCCCAGCTCCATGTTTCACCTGGTCACGTAGGCCTTGCCAAGAAATCCTCCAGCTCTGCATATTGATAGTCTTTCATTGAGAGGAAAATATCAAGTCCTGCCTCCCCAGAAACTAGCCTACCTAAAACAACCTTCTAAAGTAGTGCCCTTTTAAAAACTAAATCTCAGATCTGAAGATGGAGGTTAACATCTTTGTACAAGAATGGTAACATTTCTGGCCCCAGAGTACATTGTAAAGGCTGATGAACATCAGTGGTTGTTTCTGGCAGGTTTAGTTCTTAGGAAGGAGAGGGAAGGGAAGAATTGAGAACAAGCAGGAGGTGGTGAAGAGAGTAAGTAAAGGATGGGGAAATAAAAATGTGTCTGTGATTAGCAGTGGTAAAATTCCTCTCAAATTTCTTAGAGATACAACTTAGTAGTCGCCTGAGGATGCTTTCCCTTCCTTAGTGGTATTTGAAATCTCTCTCCCCACCCCCTTACCAAAGCATTTTAGGTCTTTGTTTCTTATTTTTTTTGTGGATGTTTAATTTTTAAAAGAATAAGAGAATATGTGGCAGTTCTAGTGGGGTTTTTTTTCCATTTTTTTCTTGAACCATGAAAAACCATTTCTTTGCTCCAAAATGCAAATGATGGTCTTCAAAGGATGATTTGTTTCTACTATTTGTATATAAGCCACATCTGATTCCTTCTGCATCCATAGAGTTCTAGAGGATATGTGACCAATGTGTAACATTTTACTGAATGTTTCTTTAAATTGGTGTTGAGCTATTTTTTATTTCATTTCTTTTTGGATGCCTAATTGAGTTGAAACTTCATTATTTCATCCTATAGCTTAGGCCACCTTTAGAAGGAATATCATCATATAAGTTACTTCTTGTTCAATTACTTATTCATTAAGACCAGTTATTCACTAAGGACTTAATGGGTTAATGTGCTCCCCTTTTACCTCCTCTGTCCTAGATTTCATCATTAGCTTAATTGACTAATTAAAATGATCCTAGCCTTATCCCTGTTCCTAGTGGACATGTTCTTCTTTTTTTGTCTTACTTTGTTGCTCAGGCTGGAGTGCAGTGGCATGATCACAGCTCACTGCAGCCTCAACCTCCTGGGCTCAGGTGATCCTTCTGTCTTAGCCTCCTGAGTAGCTAGGACTACAGGTGTGTGCCACCATGCCTGTCTGATTTATTTTTATTTTGGGGAAGACAAAGTTTTGTTATTTCGCCTGGGCTGGTCTTGAGCTCCTCGACTCAAGCGATCCTCCTGCCTCAAGTCTTCAAAAGTGCTGGGATTATGTGCATGACCTACCATGCCTAGCCCATGTTCTTATATTTAAAAATTTCATCGCATAACATGGTGTGAGTTGCTCAAAGGAAACGGTCACTTTATTGGATTGAGTTGAAGTGAATTGGGTTAGATAGAATTGAATTAGCATAGCCTCTAGAAACCAATGAAGTACTTCTGAAATGTTTAGTATCCTGTTTTATTATTATACTCTGTTAGCTACGTTTTAGTTGGTGACTTGATATACCCTTTTTCCTCTCACGATGTCAGGATTGTATAAGTCTGAGTGGCACATGAAGCAAATGAACCAGTATATGCTGTTTTAGTTTGCTACAGCTGCCATAACAAAATATTGCAGACTGGGTGACTTCAACAACAACAATGTATTTTCTCATAGTTCAGAAGGGTGGAAGTTTAAGATCAAGTCAGCAGGTGTGGACCCTACTGAGGTCTTTCTCTTCAGCTTGAAGATGGCTGCCTTCTTGCTGTGGCATCACATGTTCTTTTCTCTGTGTGAGTGAATTCCTGGTCTCTATGTTCTAATTGCTACATCTTAT
The DNA here is from genome assembly GCA_963574415.1 of Tarsius wallacei. NCBI lineage: Eukaryota > Metazoa > Chordata > Mammalia > Primates > Tarsiidae > Tarsius > Tarsius wallacei. The sequence goes on from CAUYQG010210466.1 coordinate 5,984, forward strand.
AAGGATACCAGTCAAATTGGATAAAGACCCCCTCTAACAGCTATATTTCAACTTAATTACATCTTGAAAGGCCCTATCTCCAAATAGAGTCACAATTTAAGGTAATGGGGATTAGGGCTTCAACGTGTGAATTTTGGGGGTACATATAGGCATACATCATTTTTGTGTTTTGCTTTATTGCATTCCACAGATACTATGTTTTTTTTACAAGTTAAAGATTTATTTATGGCAACCCAGCTTTGAGCAAGTATTTTAGCACCATTTTTCCACAGCATGTGAACACATTGTGTCTCTGTGTCAATTTTGGTAATTCTCGCAATATTTAAACTTAAATTGTTTATATTTTCAATTATTAGGAGTACATAGTAGTTGTGTATTTCATCATCATCATCATCATCATCATCACATGCTGTGATGATCTGTGGCCAGTGGTCTTTGATGTTACTATGCAACTTTTTTGGCGTACCACCAACTGTACCCATATAAGATGGTTAACTTAATCTATAAGTATGTTCTGCCTGTTCTCCCAATCAGCCAGTCCCCCATCTGTCTCCCTCTCCATAGACCTGCCTATTCCCTGAGACCCAACAATACTGAAATTAGGCCAGTTAATAACACTGCAATGACCTTTAAGTGCTTAAGTGAAAGGAAGAGTTGTCACATATTTCTCACTTAAAATCAAATATTAGACATGATTAAACTTAGTGAGGAAGATATGTCAAAAGCTGGAACAGGCCAAAAACTAGGCCTCCTGTACCAAACAGCAAGTTGTGAATGTAAAAGAAAAGTGTTTGAAGGAAATTAAATGTGCTATTCCAGTGAACACACAAATGATAACAAAGCAAAACAGCCTTATTACTGATACAGAGAGAGTTGTAGTGGTTTGGATAGATTGAACCAGCCACAGTCACAGTATTCCCTTAAGCCAAAGCCTAATCCAGAAGGCTGAGAGAAGTAAGGAAGTTGCAGAAGAAAAGTTTGAAACTAGCAGAGTTTAGTTCATGAGGTTTGAGGAAAGAAGCTGTCTTTATAACATTAAAATCCAAGAAGCAGCAGCAAGAGTTGATGTAGAAACTGCAGCAAGTTATTTAGAAGACGTAGCTAAGAAAATTACTGAAGATGGCTACACTAAACAACAGATTTTCATTATAGATGAAATAGCCTTCTATTGTCATATGATACCATTTAGGATTTTAATAGCCAGAGAGAAGTCAATGCCTGGCTTCAAAGCATCAAAGATAGCTGACTCTTGTTAAGGGTGAATGTAGTTGGTGATGTTAAGCTGAAGCCATTGCTCATTGACCATTTCAGTAATCGTAGGGTTCTTGAGAATCATGTTAAATCTCTCTCCTGTGTTCTAGAAGAACAAAACCTGGTTGACAGCATATCTGTTTACTGAATAATTTAAGCCCACTATAGGGACCTACTGCTCAGGAAAAAACGATTTATTTAAAAATATTACTGCTCATTGACAATGTACCTAGTCACACAACAGTTCTGATGAAGATGTACAAAGATATTAATGTTATTTTCATTACTACGAACACAACATCCATTCTGTAGCCCATGCACTGAGGAGTAATTTCAGCTTTCGAGTCTTCTTATTTAAGAAATACATTTTGTAAGGCTAGGATAGTGATTCCTCTGATGGATCTGGGCAAGGTAAATTGAAAAGCTTCTAGGGAAAGGAGTCACCATTCTAGATGACATTAAGAACATTTGTGATTCATGGGAGGAGGTCACAATATCAACATTAATGGGAATATGATTTCAACTCTTGTGAATGACTGAGGGGCTCAGGACTTCAGTGGAGGAAGTTGCAGCAGATGTGTTGGAAATAGAAGGAGAATTAGAATTAGAAGTGGAGTCTGAGGATAGGACTGAATTGCTGCAAACTTGTGATAAAACTCGAATTAATGAGGAATTGCTTCATATGGATGAGCAAAAAAAGGTGATTTCTTAAGATGGAATCTAGTGGAGATGCTATAAGCATTGTTGAAATGACAACACAGAATTTAGAATATTCCAGAAACTTAGCTGATAAAGCAGTGGCAATGTTTGAGAGGATTGATTTCAATTTTTAAAAAGTTCTATGGGTAAAATGCTTTCATCAGCATCACATGCAACAGAGAAATCTTTCATGAAAGAAAAAGACAATGAATGTGGCAAACTTCAATGTTCTTTTAAGAAATTGCCCCAGCCACCTCAGCCTTCAGCAACCACCACCCTCATTAGTCAACATCAAGGCAAGACCCTCTATCAGCAAAAAGATTATGACTCGATGAAGACTCAGATCATTATTAGCTTTTTAAATAATAAAGTATGTTTTAATTAAGGTATATACCTTATGTTTTTAGACATAATGCCATTGTTTACTTAATAGACTATAGTAGAGTGTAAATATACTTTTACATGCACTGGGAAACCAAACAATTTTTGTGACTTACTTTATTGCAATATTGAAATTTATGTTTTTTGAAATAAATTATGAGCACTTTAGATGAGTAAATTCTTAATGGCAAATTTTCTTTTAAGGGTGACCAGACTTTGTTTAAATTTTATTTTCAAGATCTGCGAATATAAAAACTGAAAAAAATTGTGGCAGTTTTTAAACTTTTACATATTGGATAATATCAATCATTTCTTTAAAATGTATACTGTACATTTGAATAGAGAATAAGGAGTTGTTTTCTGAAGTATAAGTTTGGCTTTTACAACCTAAATGAAAACACTTTTCAAATGAAATGTTCTTCATTTCTCTTGTTTAAAACAAACATGCTTTATAACCTTCATGTATTAACAGTTAATCAAATAGCAAAACCATCTGAATTCATCCAAAGCAAGCTAGATTAGTTTGTGTGCATTTTCATGTAAATCAAGTAGGCATTTGCTTATGAGGAGTCATTTAAATGCAGCTTTGCAAGGAGTGGTACAATTGTCGGCAACATTTCTGTCTCTCAAAATGATTTGGATGGAATAACATCAGAAGATGTCAATTTAAATGTTCTGCTTGAAATCCAGTTAGGTTTTGATTATTCACACTATTGGAAGGAGAGCATAGGCATGTAGACTCCCAAGAAGGCTTTAATCCCAAAATTACTTTTAAACATTTGAAGGTATATTGGTACTACATTTGGATAAGGGTATGCTTCATGTCCTTTGACTTTATTGACAGCCTTTACATTTTTAGTAAATATTTTAGTTGACTGAAACATACTGTATAGGAGACTTTATACTTTCTTTAGATCTTTGGATTTGCTCTTATTAAGAGATAGAGCCCTTTGTAAGGTCCTTTGTCTCTCACATGAATATCTAAATAGCAACACATTTGACAGATAAATTTCAACTGGTGGTTAATGTTCTTTGCAGAGAATAATAAAACACATATTAATTACTTAGGGTTCTATTTAGATTTTGCTTTCATAATTATAGAAATTTGTTTGTTTTAAGTAAGATGACTGTATTAGGGTTCTCCAGAGAAGCAGAACTGATAGGATATATATATATATGAAAAGAGACCTCAAAACCCTAAATTTATTTATCAAAAATTGTGTATTTATTCTTACATGTTTAAACTTCAGTCACCTTCAAAGTACTCTCCACTTGATGAAATACACCTGGTGAAACACTTTTTCTGCTGCTCATAATAGTTTTTGAACTTGTCAATTTTGATGCCTTTTATAGTGTTGCCGCTGTTTTTTGGTTCACCTCTTCCACATTGGCAAAACTTTTTCCTTTGAGGATTTTTTTCATCTGGGGAATCAAAGTTGCTTGGGGGTGGGGGTGGATTGGGTGAATAGGGAGGATGGGGGATTGGGGTCATGCCATTTTTGGTCAAAAACTGCTGAACACTCAGTGTAGTGTGGGCAGGTGCACTCATAAATCACCCATCGTGAAATGGACAAATGTGTTGAAAGAATCTTCCCCAAAATTCACTGAAGCTGAATGTTGGCTCTCACAAAAACGCTAGCTGGTACATTGATACAGATGGGTTCCTAGAACACTTACCTAGCTGGGGAAGCCTGTACTACAAAGTACCTGCCCTCCAGAAGACAATTCTGCTTTTTAGGGGGCCCTCCTCATATGTGTGTGTGTGTGTGTGTGTGTGTGTGTGTGTGTGTTTGTGTGTGTAATGTTCATTACAAGAAATGGCTTGCACAATTTTGGAGGCTAACAAGTTTCAAGAAAGCTGGGGAGGATTAGTCTTTTAATTTTATTCAAACCTTCAACTGATTAGATGAGACCCATCCACATTGCGGGGAGGGCAATCTAATTTACTCAGTCTGTGGGTTTAAAGTTAAACTTATCCAAAACACCCTTACAGAAACTTTACTTATAATAAACTTTGACTAAATATCTGGGCACCTATGGCCTAGTCAAGTTGATACATAATTAATTAGCCACATTTACATTTCACATCAGGAGCATAGGCTAAGTTAAAATCTTTGATATTTCCTTTAACTGTAGTATGGTTAATGAGTTATCATTGATGACAAATCATGATCACTTTCAACACAAATATTAAGTGAACTCAGATTCTTATTAAATATGTTATTTTCCTCACATTGTTCTAAACAGCGGGGATATAGTGGTAAACAAGATAAAGTTACCTCTCTCCTATAACTTCTATTCCAATGGGAGTGAGAGATAATGCTCAATAAACAAGTAAATGTATATTAAAATATCAGGTAGTGATAAACACCCTAAAAAAGTGAAACAGAAAAGAGGTGCCATTTCAGATAGGTTGGTCAGGGAAAAGTCCTTTATGTAGAGGTTGTAATGAAGTGGAGGAACAAGTCATGTGTACCTTGATTAGCACATATATAACTACAGTTTCTGGCATATGTTAAGAACTTTCTTACATCTCTAACTACTTTGTCTGATGTGGTGGATACTATAATGTGATGCTCATATCTCTCTTCCCTGAAGGCTTGTTGCTCTAACTGCTGGCAGTACAATGGGCAGACACCCCTCAGCTGTCAACCCTTTCAAGGTCTGCCTCAGCTGCAGGGAGCCATCTTGAACAGAGTAACCCCTTTCCCAGAATGGACCATAGTCGATGACTGATTGCTGTGGGAATATAAAGGCCCAGCCCTTTTGGGCCAACCAGAGACATCTCTGAAGGGCCATTCAAGCTTCAGAGTTTCTTGTGGAGTTAACCAAGACTGTTGCTAGACCTGCATCACAGTTTGACTTTTTTCTCTGTGCAAATCTGTTTTATTCCCCTCTTTTTCCATAGGTTTGATCCCAAAGGTACTCCTTAATTAACATACTGCATGCTAATCTTGGTCTAGAGGTCAACTTCCCAGAGAACCCTCTATGTTTTATAAACCTACAGCTTATTTATGATCCTATCTCAATACTACTTGGCAGCCTCTTTTATATCAGGCCACAGTCTGCTTCCTGATAGACTTTTACATGTTAACGTGAACCTTACTTTTCTGACTCAAGCACTCTGAAAATGGACTTGCCACCTGCAACACAGTATGGAAATTGCTAAGGAGATTATATTTTCCCCTTAACCACTTTGATCTTATTATTTCACTGAGAGAAACATGTTGTTTCAGAAGCAGAAGTTTATCTTCACTGCTCTGAATGTTACAGGAGTCTAATATATTCAGTTTTATTTAACTAGAGTCTGGTCAGCATTAACCTCATTTTCTTTCATAAGGAGAATGACACAAATTCATATAAATTCGTAGAAATTTTCAAATTATCTCCATGCTGCAAAAGGAGAAAAATCACTTTATCTTTTTTCCTTGCTTTTTCTTATTTCTTAAAGAAAAATGAAATCACTCTGTAATATATTGCCATGAAGCTGTTTCCATCAAGTATATAAGAGATACATAATTCCTGGTAGTGGCAACAAAGTTGGAAACAACTTCAAAGGGAGGATTTTTAAAAGCAACTATGTTTAATCATGTCATGGTTTTATGTAACTGTTGAAAAATTAATACATGATATAAATTTACATTTACTGTATATTGGTATTATTTGTGAATTATCTTTATCTTTCCTATATTAAGAAAGATGGGAATTAGATTTAAAACTTACATGATTCATAAACACCATTATTAATTTTTTTCTGACATGATACTAAAGATATTACAAGCAAATGCCATACCAGTATCTGTTATGGATACTACCAGGACATATAAATTCTTTACAAAATTTTAGTATATGATATCTGGAAATATGTAATAATGGTAATAAATCATGACCTATTGGAGAATATTCAAGGAATTTGAGGTTAAGATTTGAAAATCAATCAGTGTGATAAACCTTATTATCAGAGTTAAAATGAAAAGCCATATATACAGGAAAAGTATTTGACAAAATTCAGTATATATTCATGATGAAGATTCTTAGAAATCTAGTATTTTTTTTTTAAGAGACAGGTTCTCGCTGTGTCACCCAATCTGGAAGGCAGTGGCATGATCATGGCTTACTGTAACCTTGAACTCCTGGACTCAAGTGATCCTCCTGCCTCAGTTTCCTAAGTAGCTGGGGCTACAGGCATGTGCCACTATGCCTGGCTAATTTTCTGATTTTTTTTTTTTGAGTCAAAGTCCTGCTATGCTGCCCAGGCTGGACCCAAACCCATGGCCTTAAGCAGTCCTCCTGCCTTGGCTTCCCAAAGTGCTGAGATTACATGCATGAGCCATTGTGCCTGGCTGAGAATTTACTTTTAATACTAGGAACATCTATAAAAAACCTTCAGCTAACATCATACTTAATGATAACAGACTAAATACTTAATGATAACAGAAACAATGCAAAAATGTCCATGCTCACCGTTAAAAGCAAAGCATTACTGAGCATGGGACCCTTTCCAGTACAAGTTTCATGAGGCCAGCCCTGCCAAGAGATATAGACATTTAAGCAAAGCAGATATATTTCTCCTTCAAATAAAGTTTAATATTGTACTTCTTAATAAACAAGTATCAAATACCTCCTGTCTCTTTAGCATTGCTATACCAAAGATGAATAATCTATGTTTTCTCTTCTGTTTTTGTTTGTTTGTTTGTTTTTGTTTTTTTTGAGTTGGAGTCTCACTATGTCGCCCCGACTGGAGTGCAGTGGCCGCTCCTGGCTACTGCAGCCTTGACCTGCTGGGCTCCGGCGATCCTTCCGCCTCAGCCTTCCGAGTAGCCGGAATTACAGGCACGCGCTACCACACCCAGCTAATTTTTTTTTTTTTGATTTATTGTAGAGATGAGGTCTTGCCAAGTTGCCCAGGCGGGTCTCGAACTCGCAGGCTCAGGCAGTTCACTCACCTCAGCCTCCCAAAGTGCGGGATTACAGGCTGAGCCACCGAACCCGGCTTGTTTTCTTGTTTTCTCTTCTGTAAGAAGAGTTGATAGATATCAAAGGGAGAGCCAGTCACTGCTTAAACACAGAATAGTAATAGTAGATAATATTCTCCTTGTGCTGGGATTTTTTCTGGGAGTAATGTCAGCAAGATGGTGTAATAGGAGCTTTCTATCACTATCCCAGAAACATCAATTTTGACAACCACTTATGGATGAGAGAACCTTTGTAACAGTCCAGGATTTCAGCAGAGTTACAGCACATAATTGGAGCAAAAAATCTAAGAACAGATGCACTGAAGTGATGTGCTTCCCAAGGGAAAACAAATGGGAAGCCAGAGAGAAGACATGCAATCTTAAGAATACTCTCTGCACCAAGAGGGAACAAAAGGTGTGGAGTGGGCACATCCATAGAAAAGTCCTGGGGGAACCTCAGAATTCCCTGACAGGCGGTTTGGTGAAGACATTTCTCTTCTGAAGCCAATCGGTAAAGGCTGGAGGAGGTGACTGCTTCTTCAAATATGAAGACAACAATGCAAGACTTCAATGAACACATACAAAAAAATCAGGGAAGCATGACAGTACCAAAGGAACACAGTAATATTCTATTAACCAATTCCAAATAAATGGGGATCTTTGAATTGCCTGGCAGGAATTAAAGATAATTGTTCTAAAGAAGCTCAGTTCACTACAAGAGAACACAGACAACTCAATGAAATTGGAAAAACAATATATGAAAAAAATGGAAAGTTCAGTAAAGAGAAAGATTAAAAAAAGAAAAGAAATAATGAAGCAGAAGAATACAATGAATGAAATAAAAAATGCAATAGGCAGTGTCAACAGCAGACTTGAAGAGTCTGTGAACTTGAAGTCAGGTCATTTGAAAATATCTAGTTAGATGAGAAAAAAAGAAAAAGAAAAGAAATGAAGAAAATAATTTATGGGAAAAATCAAGAGAGCTAACTTTTGCATTATGGATTTCCAGGAGGAGATGGGGAGAGACAAGAGAGGGTGTGAGGGAGCATGCATATTTAAAGAAATAATGACTGAAAACTGCCCAAATCTGGACATCCAGATATGGACATTTGGGTACATGAAACTTGAAAGATATCCAATCAGATTCAATCCAAAGAAGTCTTCATTAAGACACATTATAATCAAACTGTCAAAAATTCAAAGATAAAAAGATAATTTTGAAAACATTAGGAAACAAGAGGCATATTATATGCAAGGGAATCTTCATAAGGCTATAGGTGTGTGTGTGTGTGTGTGTGTGTGTGTGTGTATTTTTTAGCAGCAACCCTGCAGGGTAGGTGAGAGTAGGATGAAATATTTAAAATGCTGAAAGAAAAAAACCTGCCAACCAAGAATACTTTACTTGGTAAAGCTGACCTGCAGAAATGATGGAGGGATAAAGATCTTTGCAGACAAACAAAAGCCAAGGGAGTTCGTCACCTCTAGACTTGCCTTACAAGATGCTAAAAGAAGTTTGCAAAAGAAGTTCTTTAAGCTGAAATGAATGGATGTTACTTAGGAACATGAAAGCATATGAAAGTATAACTAATTGGTAAAGGTAAGTATATAATTTTTAATATGAATACACAATATAAATAGATGAAAATTGTGACAAAACATTGTATTTTTATATTCTAACAGTGAACTATCCAAAAAAATCAAGAAAATATCATTTACAGTATCATAAAGAACAAAATATTTAGGCATAAATTTAACCAAGGTGAAAAATCTATGTACAGAAAATAATTAAACATTGATGAAAGTAATTGAAGAAGACACTGATAGATGGAAAGATAAATAATGTTCATGGATCAGAAGAATCAACATTGTCAATAGAAAAAGAAAAGAAATGAAGAAAATAATTTATGGGATAAACCAAGAAAAAAGCAAGCCACAGATTTAGTACAATCCCTTTCAAAGTTTCTATGGAATTTTCCTTAAAAATAGAAAAGACAATTCTAAAATTCATATGGAACCACAAAAGATCCCAAGTTAACACAAACTTGAGAAAGAGGATCAAAGCTTATGGCATCATTCTTCCGACTTCAAATTATATTACAACACTATATAATAAAAACAGTATTGTACTGCCATAAAAACAGACATAGATCAATAGAATAGAATAGAAAACCTAGAAATAAACCTATGGTTAACTAATATTTGACAATTGCAACATGAATACACAATGGAAAAAGGACAGATTTTCTCAAAAAATGATATTGCAAAAACTTGATATCCACCTGGAAATAAATGAAATTGAATTCTTATTCTACACCATACAAAATAATCAACTCAAAGTAGATTAAAGATTTGAGTGTAAGACCTAAAAGTGTAAAACTTCTAGAAGAAAAAATAGGGAGAAGCTTCATGTTATTGGTCTTGTCAATGATTTTTAGGATATGACAACAAAGGCACAGGCAACAAAAGCAAAAATAAGTAGTGGGATTACACTAAACTAACAAGTTTCTACTAAGCAAAATAAACAGCAAAATAAAAAGGTGACCTAAGGAATGGGAAAATATTTTAAAATAACGTATCTGGTAAGGAGTCAATATTCAAATATATAAGAAACTTATTCAACTCAGTAGCACACAAAACAGAAACAAAAAACAGAAGATAAGCAATGGACCTGAATAGACATTTTTCCAAAGGAAACATACAAATGGTCACTAGGTGTGTGAAAAGGTGCTAAACATCCCTAATCACCAAGAAAATACAAAATCAAAACCACAATGAGCTATCAATGCATACCTGTTAGAATGATTGTTACCAAAAAAATCAAGAGAAAATAAGTGTTGGTGAGGATTTGGAGAAAAAGGAAGCCTTATACATTGTTGATAGGAATGTAAATTGGTACAGGCATTATGGGAAAAAACCCATATGGATTTTTCCTCAAAAACTTAAAAATAGAACTACCCTATGATCCAGCAATCCCACATCTGGGTAAATATCAAATGAAAATGAAATCAGCACATCTACAGTATATCTGCACTCCCAGGTTTATTGCTGAATTATTCACAATAGCTAAAATATGGAAATAACCTAAATGTCCATTGATGAATTACTCGATAAAGAAAACGTAAGTATATATATAGACAATGGAACACCATTCAGCCTTAAAACAGAAGGAAATTCTGCCATAGTGATGAATCTGAAGGCTATTATGTTAAGTGAAATAAACTAGGCACAGAAAGAGAAATACCGGATGATTGTATTTACATGTAGAATCGAAAATGCTGATCTCGAAGAAGCAGAAAATAGAACGGTGGTTGCCAAATGGGAGGCCAAAACTTCACCTGTATGATGACCACTTATGTACCTAATCCTGAATCATACCCCACATCTTTAAAATAAAAACATTATAATAAAAAAAGGTGCTTGCCATTGGCTGGGGGGTGAGGAAAATGGGGAGATATTGGTAAAAGGGTACAATCTTTCAGTTATAAGATAAATGAATTGTGGAGACCTAATATACACGATGATAACTAGTTAATAAGAATGTATTGTGTACTTGAAATTTGCTAAGATAATAGATTTTAGTATTCTCACTCCACACACATGCACACATGGTACGTATGTGAGGCTATGGATATGCTAATTAGCTTAACTGGTAATCCTTTCACAATGTATACATATACCAAAACATCATGTTGTATACCTTAAATATGCACAGTTTTTATTTGTCAAACATACCTCAATAAAGCTGGAAAAAAGGACTTTTCCATTCTGAAGTTAAACACAAATCAAGTTGTATTTTGAAAGAGTAATAAGAAAGAGAAATATTCCTGGATAAGTTCATTGCTTTCTCTTCAGAGAAAGGAAAATTATTTTTTCCATTAAAAACAATAAAGAAAATATCTGATGTGCTCAGTGGTTTTGAGAAGTCAATTTTGGTAAGCATGGCCAGGTAATATAAATATGTTACAAGTTTATGATTAGAATATTATTTGGTTAAATAGTACATTTCCCATACTTATTTTATGCAGAAATAAAAATTGTAAACAGTTTTTAAGATGATATTAAGTATTGTTTTGCTTTAGTCACTATTGGTGTACTTGAGGCTCTTTTAATACTGCTGTAAAGTTTGAGGCTCTACTATTCTGAGATAAATATCACATAGAAAATATAAATGACAACATTTAGTCAAATTTGAGAAGTGGTAAATGAAACATTTTGTAACAGTTTCAGAGTATGCTATTTCATATGTACAGCATATTTTTTAAAAGATACAAGTTGAGCATCCATAATTCAAAAATCTGAAATCCAAAATACTCCAAAATCTGAAACTTTTTGAGTACTTACATGGCACCACAAGTGGATAATTATATACTTGACCTCGTGTGAAGGCTCACAGTCAAGAAGTGGGTATATAACACACAGAATCTACAGGGAAAGAATAAATTTATCTTTAG
>CAUYQG010210467.1:0-64489 GCA_963574415.1 Tarsius wallacei
GCCTGGAATCATCAAATTCACAGAGACAGAAAATAGAACGGTGTTTTTCAGGAGCTGGGAGAGAGGGAAATGCAAAGTTATGGTTTAAGGGGTACTAAACTGCAGTTTTTGCAAGATGAACAAGTTCTAGAGATGAATGCATGGCATTCATGATGGTTGTACAACACTGTGAAGGTACTTAATTTTACTGAACTGTACACTTTAAAATGATTCAGATGGTAAATTTTATGCTATGCATATTTTACGATTTTTTTGAGTTGGAGTCTCACTCTGTCGCCCAGACTGGAGTGCAGTGGCTGCTCCCCGCCACCGCAGCCTCGACCCGCTGGGCTCCAGCCATCCTTCTGCCTCAGCCTTCCGAGTAGCCAGAATTACAGGCGCACACTACCATGCCCGGCTAATTTTTGATTTTTTTATTGGAGAGATGAGGTCTTGCCAAGTTGCCGAGGCGGGTCTCGAACCCGCAGGCTCAGGCAATCCACTCACCTCAGCCTCCCAAGGCGCGGGATTACAGGCTGAGCCACCGAGCCCGGCTGATTTTTTTTTTTTTTAATTATTTTTTTGTCTTCTATGGCCCGGATTTGGGCTTTTATTTTGGTGATCTGGATTCTTCTGCTGAAGTTATGGTTTTGATGGTCTTGCTCTTTCAGCTTCCTTAGGTGACTTGTTAGGATCTTAATTTGTGATCTTGCCATTTTCTTCATGTGCATTTGTAGAGATATGAATTCCCCTCTTACTACTGCTTTCATTGCATCCTAGAGATTGTGGTAAGATGCTTCTTCATTTTCATTTGTTTCCAGGTATCTTTTGTTCTTTTGTAGTGTCATATGAATTTTAGGATTTTTTTTCTATTTCTGTGAAAAATGCCATTAGAGTTTTGATAATTTAGTTGCATTGAATCTGTAAATCATTTTGGATAGTATGAACATTTTTAACATTATTAATTTTTCCAATTCATGAACACAAGATATCTTTTCATTTATTTGTGTCTTCAATTTCTTTTATCAATGTTTTAAAGTGTTCAGTGTGCAGATTGTTTACCTCTTTAATTAAATTTATTCCTAAGTATTTTATTCTTTTTAATGCTATTGTAAATGGAGTTATTTTCTTGATTTTGTTTTTAGGTAGGTCATTGCTAGTATATAGAAATTCAACTGATTCTTGTATGTTGATTTTGTATCCTGCAACTCTGCTGAATTTATTTATTAGTTTTAACGTTTTTTGGTGATGTTTTCAGAGTTTTCTATATATAAGATCATGTTATCTGCAAACAACAACAATTTAAACTTCCTTTCTAATTTAGATACCTTTTACTTCTTTTTCTTAATTGCTCTGGCTAGGATCTCTAGTACTATGTTGAATAGAAGTGGTGAGAGTGTGTACCTTTGTCTTTTTCCTAATCTTAGAGGAAAAGCTTTCAGCTTTTCACTGTTGAGTATGATGTTAGCTGTGTTCTTCTCATATATGGCCTTTATTGTGTTGAGGTACATTTCTTTTATACCTAACTTGTTGAGTGTTTTTTATCATGAGTGACTATTGTATTTTGTCAGTGTTTTTTCTGTCTTTTGAGATGATCATATGATTTTTTTATTCTTTATTCTGTTAATGTGGTGAATCACATGTACTGATTTGCATATGTTGATCTGTCCTTGCATCCCAGGGACAAATCCCACTTGATTATGATGTATGATCTTTTTATGTGCTGTTGAATTTGGTTTACTAGCATTTTGTTGAGGATTTCAACATCCATGTTTGTTAGGGATATTGGCCTGTAATTTTCTTTTATTGTAGTGTCCTTATCTCACTTTAGAATGAGAGTAATGCTGGTTGGATAAAATGAGTTTGGAGTTTGAGGAGGATTATCATTAATTCTTCTTCAGATGTTTGGTGGCCATGATTATGTTTTAAAGACTATTTGGTACTTAGGATTGACTTTTTGGTGTATTAAAGTTCTTGTAATCCTAATATGGCTAATCCATATTATTTAAAAGCCTTTTTCTATAAAGCATCAAGATTAAGAAATGGGATTAATCAAAATGTCTGGCTAATTGGGAACTATTTGACTTAATCATATCACTACTCTTCAAATGACTAATAATGCTTTTTTTTTTTTTGAGTCAGAGTCTCGCTGTCACCCAGGCTGGAATGTAGTTGCATACTCATTGCCACCACAGCCTTGACCTCCTGGGCTCAGGCAATCCTTCTGCCTCAGCCTCCGTGGTAGCTGGGACTACCGGCATGTGCCACCATGCCTGGCTAATTTTTTTTATTTGCTGTAGAAGTGAGGTCTCGCAAATTGCCCAGGAAGGTCTAGTACCCTTGGGCTCAGGCAATCCTCTTACCTCCTTTTATTATAAAAACTGTAAGACATCTGTCAGCCCTTAGTATTTCAGTGGAAAGTGGGTAACTTTCAGTTACTTTGTAGCTCTTTGACCTTTGTCAACTTATTTAACCTTTTGGCCTAATTTTCTTTATCTGTAAAATGGGAACACAATGATTTCTAACTCACAGAGGTTATATCGAGGAATGTGTAAAACTGTAAATGTCAAAGTATCCTGTATATGTGTAAAATTATTTGTTATTTTCTCTGTTATTAAAGTGTTAGAGTTATGGTTAATCGAATTTCAGATTAATGGAATCATAACAACAGGATTTATTTTAATTGAGGAGATTTCATGTTAGTGAGGAAATGGAGAGAGCTCATAAGATAGTAGATTTCTATAAATTAAATACTGTTTTCAGAAATATGAGGTCTGCAAATATTTGATTTGTTTTAGAAAATCTGTATTGGTCAGCCCATAGTCACAAATTTTCATTCATTTTACTTTAAAACCCATCCTTTCACCACAACATATTCCATGCTGTATGTTAGGTCACACTCCCAGCAGGGCCTCCAGAATGTTAGGACAGGCTCATGGGGTGTGGGAGTGTCTGGTGTAAGATCCGGCGTCACAAGAAAGATGCAAAGAATTGCACAGCAGTTAGATTGAAAAAATATAGTTTATTTAGAAAGTAAATGAGAGAGAGAGAGAGAGAGAGAGAGAGAGAGAAGAGAGGAGATTCACCTTCCCAAGGAAGAGAAGGGGGCCAAAGCCAGGAAACATGGCCTGGCCATAGCTCAAAGAGCACATGGCCTTAGCAAGGCAGTTGCCATGGCAGCTTGGCTTGTGGTTGAGTCCTTTCAACCCTTACCTTTGATGAGGGAAGGTCGTTAAGGTGATTGGGTGGTGGTCTGTTCCACGCCATCATGAAGGGACAGGTAAGCACAGGTACTGACGTCAGGTGCTGGACAGCAGGCAGATGGGTGGGTTAGTCATGTGATTGCTGCCATGGCGGTAGACTAAATGGGAGGAGACAAGAGGAGGAGTTTTTCCTGCAAGAGACCTATCAGACGCTCCTTAGCAAAAAGATGGTCTTATTATCATTTCTATGACTTTAACCAGCCAAGGGGTGATCTTTGACCTTCTACCTTCAACAAGGAACCTGAAAGTTTCTTGCAGATTATTATGTTAAACCATGAATTGAAAGATTGGGCTGTCCTTGTCTTGTATCTGATGGTGATTGGCCGAGGGGGTGGAGTAGGCTGCCAGCTTGGCCTGCAATAAAATGTTTGAAAGCTTCCTAAAATCTGCCTATTGGAAATTTTTTTTTTTTTTTTTTGAGTTGGAGTCTCACTCTGTCACCCAGTCTGGAGTGCAGTGGCCGCTCCTGGCCACCGCAGCCTCGACCTGCTGGGCTCCGGCAATCCTTACACCTCAGCCTTCCTAAAATCTGCCTATTGGAAATTTATCTGTGTTTAACCTGTGCTAGATTCAAAGCGTGTCAGTCTAAGCAAAAATGGCTATGCTGAGGCAAAATGTGAACTAAGTTTATTCTGAATCTCTCAGGGTCCTTCCTTTCTCTGTGTTTCCGACTAGGAAGATTTTTTTATTTAATTTGGGGACATGGATTTTCTTACTTGGAGATTCATAAAACCCATAGTATTTTAAAGACGGTGAGAAGACTTAAGGAAGAAACCTGAAACTAGCATTTCCCAAACTTATCTGACCATGAAAGATCCTTTTAAAGAGAGCATCTGGTAATATTCTTCAGGTCTAATGCCCCATACCACCTCAAGTTCATGAGCTCTGGAGGTGGACTGTGATATTCAAATCTCCATTGTATGACCTTGGGCTGTATAATTGTATGTAAAGTATGAGATAGGACATTTAAAGGCATGTGACATTCTGATTTGGGAAGGAGTAGGGAGCTGGGGACATTTGTGAGTCTGTGGCCCTCTCTGACCTTTTATTCTCTAGTGAAGATGACCACTGGCCTTCTTCTGATTGGGTTTCCCTTACTGTGACGTATTAGCCCTGAATTATTTCCCAAGGCAGCCATTTTCCTTCCTATTCTTAGTACCTGCACTTAGCATCACCTACTCAGATGTGCACATGGGCCCGGCAGGGGTTGCAAACAAGTTAAGGGGCCCGATGTGAAGGGCATGAGGAAGTAGTGGGGTCATGGGCAGTAGGGCATTGCCAGCCGCTTCTCAATGGGGCCACTGCCATGGCCTCCTGGAAGATCAAGCCCAGTGCTTCCACAGCTTCTACTTTTTAAAAGAGGTTAGAAATTTAGAGGATGTTAAATTTCCTGATTTTTAATGTTGATAAATTTTTCAGATTAAAACACAAAGCAACACACATTTTGGCCCATGAGTTGTCAGTTTCACAACTTCTGTATTAAAAAGCAAAGTCAGAAGCAACTCTGCTAAAGAGAGCACGGATGCTACCCTCTTCTTCCTCATACATCTTGCCCATCTTCCAGCTTTGCTCTGACATCTGTCCTATTCCCTTGCTAGAAAGAAAGAAAACCAGTGTCTCTAACCAGTCACCTAATGGGTTCCACTGGTTCTGCCTACTTATTTTCTCTTCTCGTCACAGGACTCTTTCCTCTGAGTACTTCCTGCCCAGTAATCATCATTTATTCAGTGGTCCACTAGGCACCAAACCCTAGTTCTTTCGTGTGCAATTTCTTGTGTGGATCCAACAGCCTAACTGGTGATCCCTGGACAACCTTGCAGGGCCCTAGAGGTCATGGAGTGAGGTCTCACAGACGGGTTTGTCTGCATCTTAAGGCCACACTTGTCTTTTTCTCTATACCTCTCTCTCTGTTCACACCATCAGTGAAGGCAGGCAGCTCTTGGGGGAGCATTTCCCAGGAATTAATACTCTCTCCAATGGAACCTTCCTTGATAGTCTCTGTAGACAGTTTTGGGTTAGTCTTACTTTGTTGTTCCTTTAGACTTACACAGACAATGGGCCCTCCCTGTCAGTTCTCTGCATGATTGGTATCTTTCTAAGCTTCCTAAGGAACTGCATCTCATTCATCTTTATAATCGCAGTGCTTGTCTCAGAGCCCGATATGTAGTAAGGGGGCAGTAAAGAGCCCAGGAACTGGAACCAGCTTGCTCAGTCTCCCTCCTCCCCAGCTCCCCTGCTTCCTAACTAAGCCTGGAAAGGTGTCTTAGCCTCACTGTGTCTCAGTCTCCTCATCTCTAATGAGGGGTGGGTGTGAAGATTAACAGAGGCATTAGGCAGCATTTGGCCCGTACACACTGACCTTTATTAGTAGTAGGAGTAGCATTCTCATGGCAGGATCACAGTACGCTCTTAACAGAGGAATGAGCTCAGAAAACTAGTTTGTCTTTGGCAGTAATCTTCTCTTGAACAATAGAGAATCATCTTTTATTTTGAAAACAGCCAAAACCCTGTAGCTTCCCTTGGCAGTGTCGTGTTTTTCCAAGCCTGCTCGATTTGTAGGCTGAATGCGGTCACTCTGCAGATGTGCCAGAATGCAGCCATCTACTGCAGTGATTCCTTACATGTTAGGTGAAGCACACTGGAAGCTGCTGCATCTGGGAATGCCAGTGGTATCTTGTTAAGAGTCTGGATGCTGTGACTGGACACACATCATCAGCAAAATGTTTTATGAAAATATATGCTGAACATATAACCTTTTGGTAAATCATTTCCAAGTAGATATTTTATTTTTATGTATCAACTAGTTTCTGTGCATAGATGAAGAGCACATTTAAAAAATTGAATATTCCATACATATAAATAAGCTGCTATGTCTTAGTGATTAGGAACAGAAACTTTGATGCAAAGCAGACAGAGTACCCATCTCAGCCCCACCCTGGGTAGCTATGTGACTTTAAGCCATCACTTAACTGCACATTATAGTTCTACCTATAAACTAGAAAGTCAGTAGTACTTACCTCTTAGGGTTGTTTGTGAAAGTGAGATGTCAAAACGTATGTAAGGCCTTCAGTGTGTGCCTCGCATACCCTCTGTGCTCAATGCATGTTAGATAATATACCTAAAGTTGATGGTGCTGCTGCACTGAATCTCAGTGCAGGTGTGTGTGAGAGTGCAGAATGACACATGCTTGACTGCAGCCTTTTGCAAAGTGAGATAAACATACCGCCTTAGGCCAGGGCAGCAGTGCCCCGTGCTCTGTCTACATCAGAGTTCTCTGTGGAGCTTTCAGAAGAGATGGTGCTAGGCACTGTCTCTGGAGGTGTAGGCTCAGTGAGTGTTAAAGGGTTCGAGCCCCCAGACATCCTAGTTGAGAACCCCTCGACCTGAACACAGTGCTCCACAGCTAATGAGGTAACAGCTGCAGACTGCACTTCAGTGTCATGTAGCACACAGGTGTGCTGTTGGTTGAGGAGGGACAGACTGGAAATGTGAGTGCTCATGCAGATCCATCCCCACCTCTGAGAAAAATACTCCGAGCATATAACCGGCTGGCATGGATTTGCGAAGGAGATGGGACTCGTACCCAGTTCACATTCATCTTTTACTCTAAACCCCATATATGTGGTGCTTGGCCCATTACATTTTCTATTAGTCAGTGTAAGTCCAACTTTGTAAATTGTACTGACCTGGTCAGCACTTCAATTTTTTGAGGGGAGAAAAAAAAAGATTTTACTTTAATTTGTATATAGCCTATCATATCTTATGTTATAGACATCTCTAAACCTTTCTGTCTCTCTAAATTGTATGGTTCTGTTGAAGAATATCTGCCTTACTTATTTCAAATTTCCTGACAGCTAACTCATTGCTTTATACATTGTAAACCTAGGGTGAAATTCCCGGGAAATTGGATTAACTGTGAGAAATTATTAACCAGTCATGAAAATCAGCTGAGAAAATTTATTCTGATGCTGTTAAATTATCCATGTCAACCACATATTTAAAAAAAATAGATCTGAGAACAAGTACAAATACAACATTACACTTTCACAATAAACCCAGACTGTTGACTGAAACTTTGGGAATGAATGAGGGAACCCTTTGGTGTTAATACCATTGAACCTTGAATGAAATCCTACCCTTTCGTCTTTATTTTAAAAATTATAAATTATTTTCTTGGAATTGGGGGGAAAGAAGACCATACTTAAATGAAATTCACATATCTAAGAGACCCAAGGCCAAGTATCAGCAGGAAGGAGGAAAAACCCTGGAATCGAACGATCCCAGACCGAGTGGCTAGTTTTTTGTATTTGAGAGTTGATTGAATATGGCAAGAAATCTTACATCATCTCTGCAAGTCACATCAATTTCTCTGAGCAACCACTCTGTTGGATTCTGTGGGTCTCATGAGGTTTGCTTCTGGCCTCAGCACCTCCTCATGACAGGCAGTCCAGGTGCCTGCCTTCATGTCCACTTGGATGTCCTGTTGTGTTTCACCTTCAGCATCCTAAACATAGTTCCTCTGTGCCATAGCATATGTTGCATGAAGGGACCTCAGATATTATCCCCTGAGTTTGCTGATGGACTGTCTTTGCTGGACCCATTTCTTGCCCTGAGAACCCTCCCCTCTCACACACTAATGCCATTATATCCTCATCAGGTTCTCACAGCCCCCACCCAATGAACATCCCAGCTGGCCTCAATTGCTCTTTGACTTCCCATAGTACTGTGTTTTGACTTCATTTCTTAATCTAGTTTAACCAGTATTTAAATTAAATATTGAAGTTAACTTAAGCCATTGCTTACCTCTCCCATCAGTTTAACAATTTCTTGTGAAAAGTAATATTTTACTAATCTAGTGCCTCTTGTGTGCCTTTTGTTTCTTTGCACATGGTGTTTAATAAATATCTGTTGAATAAGTGAATGAAGAAGAGAAAGACCACCTGAGATGGGTTGGTTGATGCCAAAGTGTCTGAAGACAATACATTTTGTAGATGTTTATATTTTATATCCCTGCTCTAAACTTTTAAAATATGCCATTTTTACTTTGATTGACTTGAATCTTTGAGAAATCCAGCCTCTGTTATCACTTGTAATATTTTAAATCCCTTGAAAAACAGTGGTGAGATTTAACAGTGGAAAGTTCATCAACCTACCAGCCCTGAAATAGACTGAACCTCGACACCAGACTCTTTCTTTGTTTTTTGGGTTTATCTGGTGCCATTGCTTTCAAGCTGAGAGGAATTTTCCAGTCATCTAGAGGGATCCCATATTTCATGCACCCACGATCAATAGCCAATAAGAATGGGGAAAGAGAGCAAACCCTGTCTCTGATGTTGACCTATTCTGCTTTGTGTCTTCTCTTGCTTCCTCCTAGCCAGGAAATGTTTCATATTCGCAGCACAGTCAGTGCTCCTTGCCTGCCACCAGGTCACTGAGTGGGAGAAGCCCAGAAAGAAGGGTGCAGCAGGTACATGGGCCTCTTGAAGGTCACGACTGATAGCTCACAGGACCATCCATCGTGCTGGGCCTCATAGCTCCTGCTCATGTCCTACTCACGGCCCAGCCTCTTTAGGTGATAAGCAACTCTTCCTAACCCTCTGCCTCAGCTCTCAAGTCTTGCCTGTGGCCCTCTCCCTCCTCCCGCCTCTGCTTTCTACCTTATCTCCTTGTCACAATCCTGGAAAGGGTGAGCCTACTGGAGCCTGCCTGAGCACTGTGGTGGTTCTGGTTAGCAGCACACAGAACAAGTGGGGAGGGGCAGGAGGCACAGACAGGATCCTGCCTGACAGCCAGCGAGTAACAAGTATATCCACACAGGGGAAGTTCAAGGCCTTCTTGCTCACTCTGAAGCCATTTCTCTTGGAAGGTTTGCCTCTATGGAACCTCCAAGCAGGAACTGCCCCTCCTGTCCAGCCCATCCAGCCTCTGCCAGCACCTCTCTAGACACAAAGGTGCATCACTGTGCCCAGCAACATCCTTATCCTTATAATTCAGGGCTGAGGTGATACAGGTAAGAGCATCAGTGCAACAGTGAAAAGCTAGAGAAAATGCTGCAGAGAGACCCTCCCAACTGAAATGACGTGCCAGGATACGTCCTTTGATGCCCACCTTCTTCCACCTCCCTCGCCAAAAAATAATAATAATAAAGTAAAAAAGATTCAGGACCACAGACAACTCTGTCAGGAGGAAATGACCTTCTATCTGGCTTGTCAGTCCAGGCTCTTCCCACTTTCCATGGGAACAAAGGCTGTCTACATATCACCTGTCAAGTGAGGGTAACAGTGAGCTGCTGCAAACTGTTCTGAATCTGCAGGTTATTTGGGGAAGAAGTTATTGAAAAATAGCCTATAGGAAAATGTTTGATTCCATCTTATTCAGTCTCAGGCTAAATTTCTTATGACACTGAAGGTCTGGGGAGAAGCCATGGGCACAGGAGAAGAGTCCTGTGCTGACGAGAGTGCAGGGCTGTGTTTTCTAGCCCAGTGCTGTTTATCAAATGCAATTGGTGATGGCCCCTCAGGGTAGCAGGTGGCTGGACACACAGCGAATAAATCCCTGGCTAAGGACCTGTGGAAGGAGTGGTTGCACATGGCAAAAATAAGTGACAGACCCCTCCAGTCCTGTTCCCTCAGCCTCGAAGCCTTCCTCCTCCTGTTGCTCATCCCCGCGCCCCTCACCTGGCTGGAGTTTCTTCCGACACCACTGGGGTTTATTTGAGAATGGAAGGGAAAGAAATTTACAGGCTCATCAATCTGGTGTCTTTTCTCTGCAGGGATGGGGGTCCATTAGTTTAAACTTGGAGAGCGTTTCTTTGCTGAGCAGTATAAGAGAAGGAGGTATAGTTGGTACCTTTGAAGTTTCCCCAGGTGAGCAGAGGATTTGTGCCTGAAGCAACTTAGCAACACCCTTTTTTCTTCATTTCTTTGTTTAGATTTATGTTGTGAATTGTTTTTTTGGATTTTATTTTTATAGTTTATTAGACTCTGATATGATTACAGGCATAGAGGACACAGACTTTTTCTTGTAAATCTTTCTCCCTTCCTTCCCTTCCTTCCTTGAGGTATCAGTCAGGCTCAGGCAGGAGACACAAACCATGCCAGTATTTGTTTTTTAATACAGAGAATTTAAACTAAAGAAATGTTAGCCTTTGAGGTAGTTAACTAAAAAGTCCAAAGGGAATATAAAGGTATCATGGAGAGATCAACTGCAGAAATCAGCACCCCCTGCCCAGGACTGTGGAAACAAAGGGAGAAATTGGAGTTGATAAAAAACCTGAAGGGTCAGTGGAGGGGTCCCTCAGAGCTAAGGCCTAGACCTCTGAAGAAGAAGAAAAGCAGACCAGGTATCTCTGAGCCCGAGGAGAGACGCTGTGGCTGGGACCCACATCTAAGGAGAAGGGCCAGCGGTTATGCTAGCATCTCTGGGGAGGGTGCAATGAGGCTGGTCCTGCACATGTTGGAAAAACTGCCGCATGAATTCACCTGCTTCTACTGGTTGCAGGCGTGCAGAAAGCCAGCAGAAAGGGGCCAGCTTTTCCCCCCTCCTCTACTTGCTCTGTAGCCTCCCCTTAGGGCCAATTGACTGAGCATGGCAGTCAATTGGCAGGGAGGGCGCTTTGCCCAGCCCAGCCTCTCCCAGCAGAGTACCGGCAGGTGGGTTTGGGGCTGAGAGGCAGTAGCTTAGTAACTTTTTTAGCCTAAGAGCAAATCTGAGGGTCCTTTCTGCTTTGTAGCATCGAGGCTTGAGCCTTCTCTTCTTGATTCTTCCTCTCCAGCTCTGTGCTTGGCCCTTTCGCTCTCCAGAACAAGTCTAAAGACCCTCCGCATTTCCAGGTTTCCATCTTATAATCCTCTCATACCTTCTGCCAAAGAGTGCTCTCCTGACAGAAAATGATGTCACAGCTCGATTTCTAGCCACTTGCTCTTTCCAGGAGGTTTTCTCTTATGTCAGCATTTCTCTGATGGCCCTCCTCTCCATCTGGTGCCACAGCCAAATTGAAGTTGGTGAAACCAGGAGTTATGGAAGACAGCCATGAGGCTTTCTAATTCAAGTCCACAAACATTGGCTGTTTCCTCTTTGTGCCAGGTACTATGCTTCATAGAAAGAGGGAGAAGATGTGGGCGCTGCCCTGGACACTTGTAATCAGGTGACACACACAGATACCTGAGCTCTTCCCTAGATTATAGACCCTAATGATGAGGACCACAACATGAGAAGGTGGGAGAAGCAACTGGATCTGAATTAAGTTGTGGTTTGGCTATGTAGGAAATAAAATAGTAAACATGTGTATTTACTATGTACTTTATTAATACTAATGCCTTTGATCCTCATGGCAACCCATGAGAGAATACTAGGATGATCCCCCTTTTTGCAGATGAGAGACTGGGCACTTAAGGAACTGCCCAAGGTCAGAAAAACTAGCAAGTGACTGAGCTGAGTGGTAATAGCTAAGTGGTTAGGCTTCATTTGAAGATTAAATAAAGTAACAGTAACAGTGCCTGGCATCTGGTAAGCACTAAATGGTAACCAGTATTGTGTTGTTAAACTGATGAGTGTTTTTTTTTTTTTTAATTTAGAAAACAAAGAGAAAGAGGTAATCATACCTTACCTTGTATGGAGTTTTGTAATTGATAAGCATTTTTAATACATGTTATTCCATTTCATTTTCATGATTAGATGCGGTAAGGATACTAGTCTTTGTTATGGAAGAGCCTAAAGGAAATATTCCTAAAAAAGGAATAGAAGGTGTCACCAAGAGACAGGAGAGGCATCACAACTGTTGTGCATTCAGCATGTTCATGGAAGAAGGGATGCTTTGCTGGGTGGGCTGGGATTTATGGATGAACAGGAGATTTGGGAGTCACGTGCACCTGGGCACAGACCCCTCTCTGCCTCTCACCCATTAACCATACACCCCTGAACACAGTAGCTTCTGCACTTCCTTTCTCCAGCCACAAAATCTGAACAGTCCATCTGCCTTGCTCCACTGAGAGGATGGAGAGGAGAATGTTGAAAATCTTTTAACAGGTAGCCAGCATTTATGATAGTTTTTGGAAAAAAGAAGAAATCCCCAAATTTGCCTTTATGGCTAATGCTGTGTACAGAACCACTGTTATTAATTTTGCATAAGGGAAATTTATCATTAATGAGTTTGGAATGTTACCTCTTGCTGGATGCTCTTGCTTGCTCACAGCCTCAGCAACACTGCGTAGGGCTTATTTGATGGAACTCTAAAGGCTAGTGTTCCAGATTCCAAATAGTTAAAATTCTTCAACTGGCAAGAAGCCCAGCGTCATTCTGAGAGGCAGGAATTGTGATTTGAGTGGAGGAGAGATGTGGGTACCCCGGAAGTCTGGATGCAAATATGTTCACCAGATGTCCCTGATGACTTCCCTGCTGGCCTCTGAGAGGATGGTTGGGCTCTTGTAACTCGTGGAATCCCAAATTTGAGTTGCACTTGGTCTTCTTAGTTTAAAAATTAGGAAGGACAGACCCCACTAATAATCTTTGCTAGGTTTCCCTTGCCTAACTTGGTTAAAGCCAGCATTTCTCAGATTGTCACAATGGTGCAGATTTTTCAAGGTACCCCTCATTATTTGAATGGACTGATCTGACTGAGACGTCTCCTTCCTGGAGGGAAGATGTGGCTGTCCCTGGGAAAGGGAGAGTGATCTGATGGCTCCATACAAACTTTGAGCCATACTTGCAAGGACAGCTGAGTCTGTGTCTGCTCCCAACACACACGTGCTACACTTTGCGGTTACCATGACTTATGGTCCCTTTCCCCTCTGGTCTGTGAGTTCTTGGGAAACAGGGAGGAAGTCTGAGTGACCAGAGCAGCCATCAGACGTGCAAGACACATAACAGGAACCTGATGTGTTCTCTGGCTCTGATGTGTAAGTTCTGCTGGTTACCACCTGAGCTTAGGAGCAGGTGTTTCCCCATCAGAACTTCGTACTCACATTCTTCTGCTAACTAAGACATCCCATTGGCCCCCATGAACTTTGTGTAGACTTTGTTGGTCTCATTTTAATTTGATGTAAAAGAAAATAACACTTCACATTTCTCCCTAATGTGGGGAAATTGAATTCATTGTCTTTTTTGTTGAAGCAGACACTAATGCTGACAGCTTGAATTTTATTTTAAATATAGAAAACTATTTTTCAAAAAAACACAAATGCATAAACCATAACCAGTATTTCCCTTCATTGCATAATTTCTCTAGGTAATAACTAAGCATTGATATCCTTTCTCCTTTCATTTTATTTTTTATCTAATATTTGATGTTTAGAAAATACGTAATATGTTAAAGTTATATAGCATGGTAATACAATAGATACCCATGAAGCCACTACCCAACTTATGCAGAATCTCACCAGTGCCTTGCACCTGCCTGCATTTTCCTCTCCATCCCATCCTCCTGCCCAGAGCAGCTATGATGTTTTCTCTTAAACATTTAGGTGGTCATGTTAGCTTTTTTGTTTCCTCTCCATTTCTATCCTATGACTGACTGAGAGTTGATATTAGACTATTTGCTAGAAATATCAAATCAATAAGTGTTCTCAAAAGTAATTTACTTAGCCTAACCCACTTTCCCTGGGCATTTCTGTCACCAAATGGAATAGAGAACAAAGCTTCCCACACAGACCAGGGGTGGATGTCTGTCTACTGGGAGAGGCGGGAGTCATTGCAGAGAAGCAACTGAAGCAATGTTAATTCTTTGGCATATGGAGGTCGGGAAGAAATATTAAACATGTGGCGTTAAGGGCCCCAAAGGACCACTAGACAGGGGTATGGGGACTGAGATGATGTAAATTGAAGAAAGAACTGTGAACCTGTTTTTAGAGCTCTTGCTCTAAGTACTTACCATTTCAAGGAGGTATGTACTTAGAGCAAGAGGGAGGGGAGGAGGAAGAAGAAAGGAAGATCAAGTCCAAGGGAGTACATGCTATAAAAGGCCTTCCTTCTGTGAGATTCTCAAGTGTGATCTTTACTCCACTTCTGAGCAAACCTTTGGAAATCATGTCTCTAGTTTTTCAGGCTCGTTTTTGGTACATTTCTCTGCATACTGGAATAGTATATGAATTTAGTCAAGTTCAAGTGACTCTCTAGCCAGCCCCCAGTTTTACCTCCCATCGTATGCAGCCCCTGTCTGAGTGGGGGGACTTGTAGAGATTGAGATGATGTAAATTGAAGAAAGAGCTGTGAACCTAGTTTTGGAGCACTTGCTCTAAGTACATACCATTTCAAGGTTAAATTCAGGGTTGGGATTCACAGACCTAGTTTCCTATTATGTATTTGTTTTCACCTAGCATCTCCACTAACTTTAAATGCAATAAGTGGAAGGGACATACTTGTCCTACAGTAAACATGATTAACTGGTATGAGGGTCTAAGGCTATGGTGGTACAGACAGAAAATGCAATGACAGATTTACGCAGCTGGACAAACCTTCCACTGACACTTAATCTCTAAGAGGAAAAAACAGAGTGCAACAGTAATAGTGCCTCCAGAAAGACGGCATTATTGAACCTAAAAAAAAATGAGTTTAAGAGACAAAATCTTTGATACGTTCTGAAGATGAGATAAATAGAATAAGGATAGAAGTTCCCCATTTTTTAGGGACCCTATTTCTTCCATCAGTATGTTTTTTTAATTCGTGTTTTCTTTTCATAAAAACTTTGTTGAGATGTAATCCACATACTGTACAGTTTACCCACTTAAGGTCTGTGATTCAGTGGTTTTTTAGTCTATTCACAGAGATGTGTAATCATCTACACAATCAATTTTAGAACATTTTCATCACCCCCAAAAGATATTAATTTATTTTTGGCATCTTTATCCTATGTAAAATACTTGGCCAGATGCTCAAAGGCAGTGAAGTAGAACTCGGCTGCAGGCCTCCACCCCCTCTGCAATTCCTTCTTTAACCAGAGGCTCATGCAATATTTTATTTTAACAAAGATTTCTGAGGCTTGCTTTTTTTTTTTTTCTTAAGTTGAAAACCATTACATTCAGGCAGGAGCCTTTGAAGCCTTGCTTAGAATCCCTAAGGTCCCCAGGAGAATATGGGGTCACAGGCAATGATTGGGCTCCCCACTCCTCTGCTTAACCAAAGTAGCATAGTATATCTGCATTTGTCAAATACTCAATTTGTTTTAAATAAAGCATTCTAGAGCTTTGAAGTAAATTTGAGAGAATTCAAAATGATTTGAAAATCCTGTTGCTGTCCTCAAGGAGTTCATTAGAGAGTCCGGGACCATGGTACAGAAACATTAAAAGATAATGCAACGCAAGGTTACCGATATAACTGTTCCACACAATTTCACTATGGAAATACTTTGTTTTCTGTGAATTAAAAAAAAACCTGAAATTCTGTCAAAAGCTAAACATAAATGTGGGAGAGATCCTATTAAAGTTTAGAAGACTATTTTAGAACTTGATGAGTCTCATGTGGTTTCTTGGTGAAATAACAGAACAAAAGTTGCCTGAGTAGAAACTATGCCTACCTCTGACCAACATAGTATGCTCTTGGCATTCAGTGAAATTAAGTAAGAACGGAAACAAAATATTGGAACAAAGTGAGAAGTTGTATAAACATCAAGGCAGCATGAAATCATGAGTTAAAACTATCTGAATTCCTTAAGTACCAAACCCGCTAGCCAAATTTGATAAGCATTTTTAAAATCACAGAATGAACAGATGAATCTAAGTAAGGGCTATCAAACATTTGGATGTAAAACAAAGTAATTGATAGAACGTACTCTTCTTATAAGTAAAACTGATTTGTAAGTCAGTTTAGATAAGAACATACTCGCATGGACAATAGGCAGACTGGAAGTGCTTATAAAGCAAGATAATTAATCTAAAAGTTAAATGAATCATTGGAAAATAAAATGTCATGGAAGGTACTATAGGGATAAATGTTGGATTTGGTCTTATTTACATAATTGTTAATTAGACTGAATAGCCTATTTCTGGAAACATTAGTAGAAATTTGGAAATGAATGTGTTCTTCCCCAAAATTCATATTTTGAGATTTAACCTCTAAGATGGTAGTATTAGGAAGTGGGACTCTGGAGAGGTAATTAGGTCATGAGGGCAGAGCCTGCAGGAATAGGATTAGTGCCCTTATAAGAAGAGACAAGAGAGCTTGCTCTCTTTCTTCCTCTGCCTATTACAGCAAGAAAGCTGCTATTTGTAAACCAGGGAGAGGGCCTTCAAGCACTCGACCACTGGCTCCCAGAACTGCAAGAAATAGATGTTTGTTGTTCAAGACACCCATTCTACGATATTTTTGTTATAGCAGCCTGAGCCCCTAGTTTTAAATGGGAGGCCAGAAAGCAGAGGAGTTAATAGCACAACCTGGCCTTAGATGACCTACACTTGATTTTGACTTTGCCACCTACTGGCTGTTTGACCTTAGACAAATTAGTGAAGGTCTCTTAAGCTTCCATTTCCCTATGGACACAGTAGAGTAGTAATAGTAGCTATCTTACAGGATTGCACTGTGCGTTAATGGGATGATGCGCGTGAGTCGCCTGGCACAGTCTCTGGCACACAGTGCCCCGTGAGTGTAACCATTGTTCATCGTACAATCACAAGAAAAATCAAGGGGACGTGTGTTCTGACCTAGAAAGAGAAGCAGTACCCACAGGAACTGCAAAGCAGTCCTTTGCCTAAATGCGGCCATGGTTAAAAGCTGACTGAAAGTCACCTTGACAATTTCAGAACTCTGTGGAGAACTTATAGAGGAAGCAGAGACCTTTCCCTGTTTGAATAATTTCCCCTAGACTCAAGCAATTCTCTCACCTTGGCCTCCCAGAGTGCTGGGATTATAGGCTTGAGCCACCGTGCCTATATTCTTAACAATATAGAAGAATGCAAAGTATATATACATACATATATATATCATGTTAGTAAAGTATGATTTGGGTATTTTTTTAACTCCTTAGGATGTCATCTCAACTGTCTATATTTGGACCGCATAATACAATTTTGAGTTTGGGTTATAGACCAGGTCCTTATACTGACTCATTGAATGACTTTTAATGGGTTTGTGAATCCTAGAAGTTCTAGGCAAAAATCTATGTTAATGAAAATATGTACTTTTCTGGAACAAGGATTTGAATCTATTATCGTAATCTCAGAGAGTTCTGTGTCCTCCTTCCCCACAAAGTTAACGACCATTTTCTAAAGAAATAGAGTGAAGTTGATGTTGCTTTGTAGACTGTACTTTGCCTGCTCCAAACACACAGCAGTATAGATCAAAACCTGAAAAGAGCGCTTTGGGAGGCTGAGGTGAGTGGATTGCCTGAGCCCGCGGGTTCGAGACCCGCCTGGGCAAGCGAGACCTCATCTCTACAATAAATCAAAAAATTAGCCGGGTGTGGTAGCGCGCGCCTGTGGTTCCAGCTACTTGGAAGGCTGAGGCGGAAGGATCGTCGGAGCCCAGCAGGTCGAGGCTGCAGTGGCCAGGAGCGGCCACTGCACTCCAGTCTGGGTGACAGAGTGAGACTCCAACTCAAAAAAAAAAAAAACCTGAAAAGAGAAAATGAAAAAGTTAAAACCATGCCCCCACTCCCTCAAAAAAGATATATCACAGTGGACACAAGACAAACACAAACACAAAGCAGAGTGTGTAGGTACAAACACTGTGGCTGCAGGGTCGCAAGTACAGGGAGGCCATCAGTGGCTTTGCTTTATGGAGTGTCAGGACTAGAAGAGCCCTGCATAATGTGCCAGGTTGGAGCATGTATTCTGCTTGAAAATGGGCAGGGTGATGGTCGTGTCCCCTAATCTATAAGGGGAGCCCAGAATCACTGTCTGCCGTGACCTCTAGTTTATAGGAAGCTTTCATCCAAGGAAAAGAGGAAATAGACAAGCCCTCCTTCTCAGGAACTGAGATAAGTACTCTATCTGCCATCAGCAATATCATCATCAATGGACAGGAACCCAGACCACCATGTCAGCTCCATTCTGGGCTAGGGGTTCAAGTGGAAGAACCACAAAAACTTCTAAGCAAGGAAGGGTGATTAGCTAGAGAACATCTGCAGTTATCTCCCTGCAAGATGAACCTGCACACAAATTCCAAACCACATTATGAACTCTGACTTTAGAGTATCAGCCATCCAAATCAACAATCAGAATCTGAATTCACTGGAAAGAAAAGTAAAATGAAAAAGCAATCTTAAAAAAAAAAAAATGCCTGATTTCCTCAAAGAAATCAATGGAGGAATAATAATTATTAAAAAATAGGAAATTCTGAATAAGAGGCAAAACCAGGCAGAAATGAAGTGTTAAGTAGATATGGAAGAGAATTAGAATCTCAGAAGTGAGTGATAGATTCATTGAAATAAAGAATTTAAAAACAGATGGAACTTTACTCAGCTGAAGGGAGAATTAGTAGTTAAGCTGTTGCTGAAGAATTCACCCAGAATGCAGCACAAGCACAAAGATAAAAACCTAAAATAGATCAGTGAAAAGAAATGGAAGACAGATTCAGAAGCTCCACAATATGTATTATTGCAATTCCAGGAGAGAATGAAAGGAATGGCAGAGAAGTAGTGGCTGGAATTTTTCAGAATTGGAATGAGACACGAACCCTCTGATTGAAAGCACACTCTTGAGTACTGAGAAGAATAAATAAAGATAAATGCAGACTCAGCCTCATCAGAGTCAAATTGCAGAGCCTCCAGGATAAAGATACACTACTTCTAAACTGCCAAGAAGAAAAGACAGATCACCTGTGAAGAAATAGCTCTGACTGACAGCAGACTTGTCATCATTACTAATAGGTGCCAGGGAGATTGTCAAAGTGCTGGGGTAGGCAACCATGAGCCTATAATTTTGTGTCCTACCAAATTATTTAACCGTTGGGGATTTCAGACATGTAAATACTGAAGAGTTTGCTTCCCAGAGACTTCCACTGAAGAAAACTGTTGAAAGATACTCATCTGAGAAAACAAAAGTAACAAAGAAGGAAGGGCGTCAGGACAGGGAAAGGCCGAAGATTTTACCTTATATGCAGGTTAACAAGGTCCTGATGCAGTTTCATGGATGTGGGCAGAATGACAAGAGACTCTTGTATCAGAGACAAAGAACTTTGTTCCTCACAGGACAGATCCAGCATGAGTTCCTATTCACATTGGTTCTCCTAACTCCCAATTTAGTGGGGGATCCTTCACACACACTGGGCTGTAGCACGGCTGAAAACCCCCACACTTAGGAACCTTGCAGTATTTTGTTTGTCCATTTGTGTTTGTTTTCCACCCAGTCTTTCAAAGGTGCTGTTTGTAAATCTACCTAAACTTTGTCCCTGAGGAAGACTGTTTTTATCATTCTGGTGAAGAAATAAATCTGCTTTCTACTCCAGAGGGAAAGACTGCTTCTGTCTTCCAGCACTGTTTGGTATACAAGCTGTCCCAAGTTTTATGAAAAGTCCATGGAGAATTGTCTCCCAACAAGGAGGTAGAATGCAAGAAACAAAAATAGAATTTAATTTTTTTAACTTAAAATTCATTATTGACTTAATATTGTTTTGCATGTGATTTTTTAATGATGAAACGCGAGACAAAATAAAGAAGAAGGATAGCTGAGAAGAGGGGCTGTTAAAGAAAACGAAGTTTCTAGTCTTACTTAAGAGTTGAAGAGAGACACTAGCTTTATACTTTGGAACTATTCATTAAAGGATAATAAATATATATCTATACATATATATATTTCTTAAAGAATAAAAATATAGTTTATGGTTTCTTATACCAAGGAGGGAAAAATATTAAAATACTTTAAGAATCAGCAGTTCAGTAGAAGGCAGGAAAGGAGAACATTTATGAAAAGAAAGACTGATGAGCAGAAAACACAAATGAAGATGGTAGAAATAAAAAATGTGAGTAATCACAGTGTATATAAATAGATTAACCTGACCTATTAAAAAGCCAAAGCCACCCCATCATGCTCTTGTTTAACATCTTGTACAGAAAGAATCAAAGGAAAAAAGCTATCCTCACCAAGGTCTGATTTTTTTAGTCTCAGCAGAATTACTACAACATCTCACTCAGGAAACTGAGGTCATGTCCACTCCTAGACTGCATAAAGGGCATAAATAACCACAACTTATTTATACCAGTCTTGATTAGTCAGTCATGGGTTTTGTTCCCTGGAACTGACGAGGATTCTACTTCCCCGAAGGTCGAGGGGCCCCCCATACTATCCAAACAAAAGCTGCAGTTGTTTTAGCTAGGAAGAGCAAGTGTGAGTTGGAGAAGGACCAGTGTGTGTCTCAATACTTCCTCTCCCATCGCACTGAAAAGAAATGGAGTAGTAGACAGCTGATGTCTCTAAGGTTATTCAGTTCATGTAGCTCAAATCAGCAAGAGAGCTAGACTCACTTTTTTTCCAGAGAATTCTTGAAACAAGTTACATAATTCCTTTCAGGAATATTTTACTGGGACTAACTGATTTTATTTCTTGGGATATTCTTTTATCTCCCCTTTGAATTTTTTAAAATATGACACCTGGTTGGGCTTGTTTAGAAAAGTTCAGAATTTTTTGAAATATATGTTATTAGTTTATTGGTTTTTTTTTTTTTTTCAAGAAAAGGGGATCTATTTGAAACGTAGTTGAATAAACATAACAGTTGTTGAACTTTGAAATGCTGACAAACAACAACAAAATGAAACTGTTGGACTTTGAAATTCAACATGTTTAAGGGAAAAAAAAAAAACCCACAGAAACTGAAGTAAAAGAAATTGAAAAATATTTGCCAAGCAAATACTAACTACAAAAAAGCTTGTGTGACAAGTTCTAATTTTAGTCAAAAAGCCTTAGTAGAGATTACCAAGGACATAAATACTGCTAAAAGGAAAAAAATCCACCAAGAAGACATAGTAAGCTTGTATATGCCTAATAATTTAGCTTCAAAAGACATAGAGCAAGACTGATAGAATTACCAGGAAAAATTTATCAAATCCCAATTATAGTGGGAGATTTTATGTATTTTTACTAGAAACTGGAAGATCAAGATGTAATATCAGAAAGGATGTAGAAGATTTAAACAATACTCTGAAGAAGTATAATTTTAGTATGTAGAAACCCACACCAAAACGAGAGATGATATACTTCTCAAGCATACATTTATAAAATTGACTGTTTAAGGATACAAAACAAGTTTCAACAAAGCTCCAAGAATAAATAGTACCAAATTTTCTGACATCAATGTAAATAAACTTGAAATTTACAGTAAAAAGGTATTTGCTAAAAAAAAAAACACAAAATTTATATATTTGGAAGCTAAAATAATATATTCCCAAATTTTAAAAAGGTAGCAATAGAAAATACAAGTATTCAAAACTTAACAATAGAATACTTTATACTAAGGCTTGTGGTATATAGCTAAAAAGGTATTTGGAGGGACATTTATAGCCTTAAATGCTTTCATTTAAAAGCAAGAAAGCCCCAAAAGACATAAGTTAATCTTGCACCAAAATAAGCTAGGCAAAAACTAGATTTAATTTAAAATCAATTAAATAAGAAAGAAGATAATAAAGATAAGAACAGAAATTAGAGAATAGGAAAAAAAGGAAAAAAATGCTCAGTTTTACCTGTATCTTCTCAAGTAACTGAACTCTGGCACTTTAATTCCAGCCTTTCCCACCTGGAGGTCTGGGGTTGCCTTTTAAAGAGAAGGGAAAGAAAAAGAGGAAGAGTCATCTGATGTGGGAGCCACTTAATAAGCAAAGCAAGTTTTAAAGATGCTTTGCTATTTCAAGCCCTATAAAAACTTCCCTGAAGTCCCTGTCTCTTTGTAAACAGCAGTCTCCCTCTGAAGAGGCATAACACCATCTTCAAAAAACAGATTCATGGGACCCCAATGACATGTAGAATTGTCCTTTGTGGAACTATAAGACTTACAATTTTTAGACCTGGCACAGTTGCTCACACCTGTAATCTTACTGCTTTGGGAGATTGAGGTGGGAAGATTGCTTGGGGCAAGGAGTTTGAGATAATCCTGGGCAACACAGTGAGGCCCCATCTCTACAAAAATAAAAATAACTGGCATAGTGGCATTTACTTGTAGTCCCAGATACTCAAGAACCTAAAGCAAAATGATCACTTGAACCCAGGAGTTTGAAGCTACAGTGAGCTGTGATTGCACTACTGCAGCCTAGCCTGGATAACAGAGTGAGACCCTTTTTCAAAGAAGAAGAAGAAGAAGAAGAAGTATCCTGGAAAGTATGGATACAGATTCCATAGTGTGGTCAGATCAACAAGAGTTTAGCAGGTGTTTATTAGCCAGCACTGTGCTGCTGATGGTCCACACAGATAAGCCAGACATAGTGCTTGTCCATGAGGATAGAGAGATGTGAACCCCGGATGGGCACTAAATTCAGTTGGGGGGACCTGTGGTGGGCCTGGGGTCAGGGAAGCACATATATCCATGACCCATACCCCCCCACATACACATACACACTAAGAAAGAAAGTAAACAGTTCTTAGGGGTTAGAAGTATCAGTCCATATAATTGACACAGATAGGTTTACAAAAGGACAAGCTGAAAAATGTGTATGTATCTCTAGGATTAGTCCAGTCTAATAAAATAAAGATGCTGTTCCAAGGCCATTAGAGGTAGCCACATTGCAGTAAATGAAAGGCAAAGAAGGGAGTGTTACAGGAGGGTTTGGCATCAGTCTGCGCATGTCCAAGTCATAGCTGGTAGGAAGGATTCAAATGTGGAATCGCAGATTTTTGCCTATGCCATTCCTGTATTTAGTTCATAGCTTTTTCTTACTTTCCATCTTGGTTAGACCTATAATGTAACAACACTGTTGATAGTGGCCATCCTTATCTTACTCTGGATTTTAATTGGAATGCTTCTAAAATGTTAGCATTAAATGTTATGTGTACGACTAGTTGAGGCCAGTATTGGCACAGGGAAAATTACTGACCATGTTGCGTGTTTATTAAGCAATTCCATCAAAACAGATCATCACAATCAACCATCCTGAGAAATTCCAGCATGTCTGGCACATAATCTCCCCCAACACAGCCCTATAAAAACTTCCCTGAAGTCCCTGTCTCTTTGTAAACAGCAGTCTCCCTCTGCTGTATTGATTGTTGCCCCCTTTGCAATATATCCTGTCTTTAATAAATCTATCTTTCTTAATCCACATTTGTCTTGGTGAATTCTTTCCCCACCTGTGCAGTTCTGGCCTCAACTAGTTATACATACAACATTAATTTTGATATTTGCTGTAGATTTTTGATAAATACCTAGTTAGATTAAGGAAGTTGCCTTCTATTTCTAGTTTGCAAAGATCTTTTTTCTTACAATGAATAAGTAATGTATTTGTCAAATTTCTTCTCTACAGAATAGTAACAGGGCTTTTTTCTTTATATGTTGATTAGTAGATTATTTTTTGTTTCAAATCAAATTCCATAATTCTGGAATAAGTCCTTCTTGGTCGTTTTGTAATGTTATGTTAATATGCTATTAAATTATGTTTGCTAAGTTACATTTAGATTTTTTTCATGTAGATTGTAAGGTAAAATTGGTCTAACATTTTTATGAATTGTACTTTGCTTGTCTGGTTCTGGCTTCACATATAGAATAACCTCCTAAAATTAGTTGGATTTCCTTTCTTTTCTGTTTCATGAAAGTTTATATTAAAAAGGGGCTACCTTTACCATAAACATTTGATAAAATTATTCCATGAACTATAGCTCTAACATTTTTGTTTTAAGGCGATTGGATTGATAATTCAATTTGGTATGTAGTCATTTGTTTAAGTTTTCTGTTTTGAGTGAAAATGACTCATTTAATCCAAGTTTCTGAGATCATCATTACTAAATAGTTCATGATAGAGAGGGTCAACAAAAGAACTAATCAATACACATGTTGGTCCTCCATATTCACACATCCTTGTATTCAACCAACTGTGAATTGAACATATTCAGGAAAAATAAATAATAGCAATGCAACAATAAAAGATAACACAAGTAAAATACATTATAACAACTATTTATATATCATTTACATTGTATAAGGTATTGCGTAATCAAGAGAGGATTTAAAGTATACAGGAGGATGTGCATCGGTTATATCAATTACTCTACTGTTTTATATAAGAGACTTCAGCATCCGAAGATGTTGTGGAATCTGCAGGGGTCCTGGAACCAATCCTCCTCAGATACCAAGGGATGGCTATATTTGGTTATCTGATAAAACTAATAAAATAGATACTTCTCTGTTTAAATCAAGAAAAGACATGAGAAAACACAAACAATACTAGATGCCATTTGAGGTCCCTTCCAGTTCTAAAATTCCATGATTCTAGGATTGTGGATTATCAAGTTTCTAACCAGGTCATTTTGCCTGTCTGCTTCAGCCGCTTTGTTATTCCACGTGGTTGCTAAACCCTAAGCCAGGGATGGAGGCAAGTCTCTGTGTGCCACTTACCAGGTGTGCCCATTAACTGATTTGGTCAGAGGAGAAATCACAGCTGAATGGATTAACTCTGGTGTAGTCATTGTTCCTATAAAGTGCTCCTTTTGAACACAGATGATGTAACAGGGACTGTGCAAGATAGTAGAGATTCAGAGGTGAAAAAAGAGATACACACCACACTCTCAAAAATTGTAACATTTCTGGAAGACAGATATGAAGCAAGTAATTACACAGACAATGGCTATGAAAAGTACCATACAAGAGAAGGATTGGGTACCCTAACCAGGAACTGCTGGAACCTGGGATGATCCCAAGTGAGCATGGAATAGAGACTGAAGGCCAGAAGTGGGATAGGGAGGGCAGGGAATGGTGTGTGGAAGATATAGAGGAAGTACTTTAGTGTGTTTTAGAAACGCAGTGAGCTGGGCTGGGCTGAGCCTGGAGAACATAGAAAGAGGCAGAAGCTTTAGGAACTGGAGACTTTATCCTGGGAGCAGTAGGAAACCACACTGGGTGGTTTTTGCCACCACCACTGGTTCAACACCTGACATCCCATCTCACTAACTGTGAATCTCTAGTTGTCTTCTTCTTTTCTTTTTTTTTTTTTTGAGTTGCAGTCTCACTCTCTTGCCCAGGCTAGAGTGCAGTGACACACTCACAGACACCCCAGCGTCAACCTGCTGGGCTCCGGTGATTCTTCTGCCTCAGCCTTCCAAGTAGCAGGAACACAGGCGCGCACTATCACACCTGGCTAATTTTTTATTTATTGTAGAGACGAGGTCTCACCAAGTTGCCCACGGGCGCAGGTAGTCCACTCACCTCGGCCTCCCAAAGTGCTGGGATTACAGGCTGAGCCACTGAGCTCCACCTGTCTTCTTATTTTCAGAAAAGAATTGTATTAATCCTGCTCAGAAAAGCAAGGGCCACCAGTAGGCGTCCCACATCCAATTAGTGGAGTAAGTGTTTTCTTTAGTTGAACCCATGACTGTAAACTTGTTACATTTGTTAGTTTGAAATAGGTTTACAATGCAATAAATTGCCCAGGTTTTTCTTTCTAACGGGATGGTTTTTAAAACTATTTGCCATAATGTATCTTTTAAAAATACCTTTGGGGGTTGTATTCTGGCTATGTTATTATCATATTGGCTGTTGTCCCTGAATTGCTGACACAGATGCCCACTTAGGGCACCTTCTCCCATTTCTCTGTCACCTTGCCTCACAAGTGTGGTACCTCAGCCTGGATTATTGAAGAGGAGATTTCATGCTAATTCTTGGCAATTCCAGTCTCTAATCTCCGTAAATTTGCATGTTCCTTAAAAGACAGAGGGTATTAGCAAAAGGAAGAACAATTTGTATAACCACTAAACTCCTGTCGTCTTCTGTTGTTACATTAACCTTCAAGTTATTTATCACAGCATTGTGACTTCACTCTAGGAGAGAAAACACAGGAGCCAAGTGAGGTATTTTGTAGCTAATGCATTTGTTTGACAACTTTATTATATTTCAAGTTGAATAATCATTTATGTTTGAGTATTTAGTTCTTCAGAAATGTTGCCATTTAAAAGTTTTATAGTTTTTCTGATCAATAATTCACCAAAGGGTTTATAGTTGTAGCAGGCTTGGCATAGATCAATTTGTAAATTTGCCCTTCTAAAAATGTTATAGCTGCAGCAGATATTCCCTTAGGATTTCACAGTTATATAATAAAGTATTTTTTTATTGTGACAGTCACTTATAGACCAAAACCTATATATATGTAGAGATATATAGTTGCAATATATACACAAAAGCTATATATATATATATATATATATATATATATATATATATATACACAAAAGCCATAAACAAATGCAGTAACTTTTAAAAGTATCTAATTTTAAAAATCTATCCAGTGTAGTGGTGAACTGCTGAGCTATTAAACTGGAAAAAAAATGGAAGGAAGTGTGGGGAAATGGCTACATTTTGTGTTTATTACATTCTTAAAGGCATAATTTAAAAAAGAACTCCCTAAATAGCCACTTACCAACCCAGTCCTTTATTTTAATAATTAGAAATACTAACAGTGACATTACTAAATGAAATATCAATTTTGATAGGCTGTTACTTATTTCTCTACAAAAATGCCTTTCTGAAAGTATCACAAGAAGTTAATGAATTACATGTTAATTAAATTTGAACTTTTCTCCTCTAGTATTCAAATGGAAAAAACTGAAATATGATATATTTAAATTGCTTTATACTAAATTGAACACTAATGGTGATATAAATATAATATATGGTAATGTTGCACGTGAATGTGATAAGAATCTGTAACATTCATAATGGAATTTGCTAATTTTGAATGTTGATTTGCCTTTTAAGTTCATTTTGATTCTGAAAATTCAAATGCTGAAATAATGTTTTCTAATTAGCCAAGTGGAACTTTTTATGAAAAATTTAAACATTCTCATCCAAGTGACAAGGTCCATCTATCTTTTCTCCTCCTGTTTTGTTAGCCTCTTAGCAAATATCCTGCTGTGATAAATGACATTTCATTCTGGCTGCCTTCTGAGAATTACGCAGAGAACGATTTCTATGACTTAGTCCGAACAATCGGAGGAGACCTGGTGGAAAAGGTTGACCTTATAGACAAGTTTGAACATCCAAAGTAAGTGGAGAGCTTTCTGAGTTTATCCTTTATTGTCTCTGTGTGGCAAATATCATATGGAAGTACATGATAAACTTTTATTGAAACCCAATGTGTCTGAGACAAAATGTCTTCTGAATTTGGAGTAAACATATGGCTTATCAGAAGCCCTTTTATATCAATCTTCTGAAAACCTTTTTTCTAAGATGCATTTTCAATCTTTCTTGCCTTATTAAAGAAAGTATATGAAATGGAATGTTTTAAAGGTCTTGCACTTTTTCAGTATTGTTTTTGGAAGTGGTTCTTGCCATGTCGTGTTTCAGATAAAGAGGAGATAAGGCAGAGAAAGCAATTTGTGGAGTAAAAACCGTTTGTTCGTCTCTCACTAAATCTTTATTAAGCACTTACCATACTCCAAGACTTATAGTAGGTCCTGGAAATTAAATGTGTTCCAAACATACTTAGCTCTGTTTTCTTGGAGTGTAAGGTCTTGTGGGAGAAGAAGATATCAAATACAAAATTATACAGATTTTCTGTATTTTGAGGGGAAAATGCATTGTTTGATAATACCAGGCAACTAATTCACCTAGGAAGTCAGGGCAGTCCTCTTTGAGACATGTAAGCTGAGAGTAGAGGTATGATGGGTGGTGAAGAAAGGGGAAAGAGCATCGCACCCCAGGTAGCACATGGGAATCCTGGAGAAAGGACACATCTGAGAACACGCAAAGGGCAGCCAAGAACTTGCAGCTCAGGGAACTGAGGAGTGGAAAGGGGTAAAGGGAAAATTGTTTGGTAGAGACGTGTTTACAGGATCAGGCAGAGCTAGAACATGCAAGGCCTGGGACTTGGAATTTTACCCTAATTTTAGTTGGAAGCTATAGAAGAGTAGGAGCAGAAGGATAAGCGGTATGCTCTCATTTACATTTCTAACTTGTCATCTTTAAATGGTCTTCCTTTGACTCCCAGCTGTTAGAAAAGAGGCAGTCCTCAGATCTTGTCTAACTCACATCTTCATCCTCCCTTGCCCTCCTGATTTTTACACTTCTGTCACTTCCACATTGCCAGGGCATATGGCTTCCACGTCCCGTGCTGTCATCGAGAGCTTCATCTTCTTCCCTCTCTGCTAGATTTCTAAACTTTTCAGTGTCTACATAGAGATGCTCCGTGCTCGCTACCAGTTCTTGTGCCTCAGTTTTCCGTAGCCTTCTGGATGACTGAAGTTCATCATCTAGAAGTTTGCTCAAAGACTTGTGGAAACAATATTCGCTGAGCTCTTGCATGTTCAAAACTGTTGATCTGTTTATACTTGAGTGACAATTTGGTTGAATGTAAAATCCTTGGCTCGCCCTTTCTTTTATTGAGATCCTGTACATGATGCTCGATTGTCCTCTCAAGTTTGATTTGATGTTGCTTTTTGTCCTTCTTTATTTTTAAAGTTTAATAACTTTATCATGATCATCTACCTCAATGTTTGCCTCTCCTTCCCGGTATATATTATTGTCTCTCACAGATCAGATTTGACTCTGCTGTTATTTTAGGAGAGTTTTGTTGAATTATATCTTTAGGGATTTGTTCCATTGTCTTATTCTGTTTCATTCTTCAGGGATCCCAGTTATGCATGACTAGTCTCTCTTTAGTCTGACTTCTGTGCCTATTATTTTCTCTCTAATGTTTGAAGCTCCTTATTTTCACTTCATCTGGCATGCTTTCCTCACTGTTTTCCTCTCCGTCCCTCACTGTGGTTTCTGCTCTCTCCTCCCTTGTGTATGTTCCATCTGCATCTGCAGTTCCTTTGTTTCCCCTTCTCTGAGTTCTGCAAGCTCACATTTCAGCTCCTCCTGTTCTCTTGCCATCTCTTCTCTGAGTTATTTCTGCTTTGTGATCTTCCTTCATAGAAAAATTGCCTCACTTAGTTTTAAAAATTTATTGTAAAGTATTGGAAATAACCAAATTTTACATGTCCTTTTTTTGTTTGTTTTCTGCCCAGGTTGATGTTTCAACAAAGTAGTTTTAAGTTCCATTCATTCAAGTATTAAGTATTTTGATTTATTTAAAAAGGGATTGTTCATAGAAAAAAATTACTTTGAAGAGTATACACGACTGGATGAAAAAATAGGTCATCAAAAGGAAAAAAATAACTGATTAATTAGTGTTAAACAAAAAAAAAATAGGTTTACTAAATATGTTAATCTATTATTTTAACATAAACCTCACCTTTCATTTTAAAGGTTTCCATAGAATTTAGTTATTTTATCTTTCAGCCATATGCTAGTTTTTTTTTCGTCTTGCCAACATGCGTTAAAAGGGAAGCCAATTACAAGTGCAAATAATGTGGTATTCTTTTGTAATTCAAGTCTTGAAATGTTCTATAGTGTTAAGCAAAGTCTCCTCTTGCTTGATACTAGACAAACTTTTGAAAAAAGTTTAATAAAATATTATATATTTAACCGGAAAGTTCATATGCTCCAGTGGCAACATTTTCTATGACTTTCCTCTAGTATGTTTTTCTGCCATTTTCCTCATTTTTCCCTTAACTCTTTTTGAATTGAGCTATCTTTGATGTACATATGATTGCCTTTTGCTACTCATATTTGAATACATAAACCAGCTACTTGCACAAGATTGGACAGTGAGGTTGGCAGTTGGCATAGCAGGGAGGGGCGGAGACAGTCATTCAGCCTAGCTTGTTCTCACACCCTTAAGGCTTTCTTTTTCTCCACTACCAAGAAACTAACTCTTTCTTTAAATATGACTCATTCTTTGATTCTTTGTATAGGTCTGCCTTCCACCCCAAATCTATACTTGTTAGAAACAGAAGATTTACCTTTGCTTTCCCCAGTATCAGCACTTGGTGTTAGACACTTGGCACTTCAGATTTTAACCCTTAGCTCTTTTTCTATTTTTAATGTATTTTTGCTGTAGCTTTCGGAGGTATACCACTCTTTATATTTCTCCTTTTCACTTACTCCCATTTGGCTTCTCCTTGATATCAGCTGCAGTTGGCAGCCTTTAAATATATTTTGGAACTTGCAGATGATATCTGTCTCCTAACTCTACAGAAAATAGAATATATGGGATAGCCTGGATCTCTGATGCTGTGGAGTGCCAATTTAGCTCTGGACTTTTTTGTGAGAGAGAAATTTCCAGGAGTTTCCGTGTTGATACTGAAAGTCTGGTTATTTACTTCTAAAGAAGGGGGAAATATTGGAACAAGACTAATTGTTAAATACTAACTGATATGCCAAAGGCATGTGACTTACACATTTTTCTCACTCTTTTTTAAAATAGAAGTGGAGTATCCCTTATCCAAAATGCTTGTGACCAGAAGTGTTTCAGAGTTTGGATTTTTTCAGGTTTTGGAATATTTGCATATACATAATGAGATGTCTCGGGGATGGGACTCAAATCTAAACACATAGATACCTTATACACATAGCCTGATGGTAATTTTACACAATATTTTGAATAATTTCATGCATGAAAATTTTTGTATATTGAACCATCAGAAAGCAAAGCCCAGATGGTTTTAGATTTTGGAGCATTTTTAGTTTTATATTTGGAGATTAGGATGCTCAACCTGCATACAGAAAACTTAGAATCTAGGATTCAAGATTCATTCTTAATTTTTGACTTCACAGTCTCTTGCTGTGTGATATGGCCTTAACTCCACCCCTGCCTCTCCCACCACCAGAGTTAAAAGTAAGATGAGTAGTCACTTTGGGTTGGAGATTTTCTGGACTTGCAAGGTTACAGAGAGATGCTAAAAACCTGATAAGCTGAGGAAAGTTTATCCTGTGCTGGAGGTAGGGGTAGATGTGGCTTGAAGGAGATGCTAAACAAAGAATCTTTCTGACCTGTAGGTGATTTGTAGTGATCACAATAAATGCTGAAGGGGCATGGTAATTGGGGAGATTGCAGTGAGGTGAGTAGTGTCAGGGTCCTGTGAATCTGGGGGCAGACCAGGTAGACAGACAGAAAAATCACTAGGCTGTATTAAAAATACTCTATTAGGCTGGGAGTAGTGACTCAAGCCTCTAATCCCAGCACTTTGGGAGGTCAAGGCAAGAGGATTGCCTGAGCTCAGGGGTTTGAAGCCAGCCTGGGCAAATGGTGAGACCTCGTCTCTACAATAAATAAAAAAATAAGCTGGGCGTGGTAGCGCACACCTGTGATTCCAGCTACTTGGAAGACTAAGGTGGAATGATCTCCTGAGCCCAGCAGGCTGAGGCTATGGTGGCTGTGAACATGCCACTGCACTCTACCCTGGGTGACAGAGTGAGACTCCAACTCAAAAAAACAAAAAAAACAAAACAAAAAAAATACTCTATTAATGCAGGTCTATACACACAACCCCATACTAACTGGTGAAAGATGAACTTGTCCAGTTCCTTCTGAAGGAGATAGTGCTTTTGACTGGAAATTTGAAAACAAAAAGACAACTGAAAATATTTCTCACCAGCATTGATCTTACTATCTCTTACATATTGTACAAATGTTTAAAGACTATTATTTTGGAGCTATGCCAATTGATTAGCCTTCCCAGGATATGCTCCCCTCTTAATAAGGATCTTGGTGATTACAATAAGTTTCCTGTGCCAGAGGTTGCTAATTATCTCTCAATGTCCAATTCCTACTCCCTCTTTTGTAATAACATAACCCTGATTTTTTTTTTTTTTTTTTTAGCTAAGCAACTTTCCACTTAACTAAAAGTCTACACATCCGAGACTCCACTGCAGTTAGGTGACTAGTTTTGGCCTGTGATTTATAAGTAAAAGTGTTTCTAGAAGTTTCTTTAAAAGCTGAGTTGAGGTTGTCCTTTTTCCTTTGTGCTACTTGGTTGTGAATGTAATGGCTGGTACTCTGGCAGCCATTTTGGATCATGGTGTGGCCTTGGCAATGGAAACTGTATGGAATGGCACAACAACTTAGAAGTAGCCTGGATCTCTGACTCTGTGAAGTATCAGTTCAGCCCTGGACTTTTAGGTGAGAGAAAAGTATTTTGTTTAAGCCACTTATTTTTCAGATCTTATTATTGACAACCAAAGCTAAATGTGGCTATTACAGCCCTGAGAAACATACGAGAGGAAGAGGACATACTATTAAGTAATGATGGATCACTGTGAAGTAATTCTCAAGAAGTAGCTAGGGCAGGGGTTGACCAGATTGTATATATTCTTGACTTTGTGGGTCATGTGATCTTTCTCACAAGTATTCTGCTCTAATATTCCAAAAGCAGTCACAGACAAAATTTAAACAAATGCACCTAGCTGTGTTCTAATGAAACTTTAATTACAAAATCAGGTGGTAGACTGGATTTGGCCCATGGGCTATAGTGTGCTAACGCCTGATCTAGGGAGGGAGATACATGGAATTTTTAAAGACTTCCAATCAGAGATTCTTTTTTTTTTTTTTTAATTGGAGTCTCACTCTGTCGCCCAGACTGGAGTGCGGTGGCCACTCCCGGCCACCGCAGCCTCGACCTGCTGGGCTCCGGCGATCCTTCCACCTCAGCCTTCCAAGTAGCAGGAACTACAGGCGTGCACTACCACGCCCAGCTAATTTTTTTGATTTGTTGTAGAGATGAGGTTTCGCCAAGTTGCCCAGGCGGGTCTCGAACCCGCAGGCTCAGGCAATCCACTCATCTCGGCCTCCCAAAGCACAGAATTACAGGCTAAGCCACCGAGCCCGGCTTCAATCACAGATTCTAAAACCCTTCCCCGGGAGATCATCCTTTCTTGAACATCCTTTGCGCCCTCCCCAAATCCCTAATTTGGGTGGTGAGAAGTGAATGGTCTTCTGACCTTGAACCTTGACCCCAAGGTTTATTTTATTCTCTGAACACATAAATGAATTTTTGTTTGCCTAAC
Organism: Tarsius wallacei; assembly: GCA_963574415.1. Lineage (NCBI taxonomy): Eukaryota > Metazoa > Chordata > Mammalia > Primates > Tarsiidae > Tarsius > Tarsius wallacei. Next base: position 33,183 of record CAUYQG010210467.1, read on the forward strand.
ATCAAACAAAGCATGCCTGAGCGTGAGACTGAGTGAGAGACAAAGGATACTCTCTGAAATTAACAGGCAATTGAATACATTGGTGTTACCTTTTGAGCAAAAACAGATACCAGGATGTTTTAGAGAGATATAGTCTACTGACTGTGAACTTAATTTCATAATATTAGACAAGTGGAGAAATTTGTCTCTTGATTCCAAAATTTCATTCCAGCTTGTCATTCAGAACCTTCTCCCTGAGGAACTTCGCCACTTAATCTACAGGCCACTGCAGTAGAGTTCTTATAGTTAAAAAATTTGATGTAACAAAAAATATGATGGTGATCACCTCTAGGGAGGGGAGCTGGTCCCCATTTCCTTTGAGTCCTTCGGAATATTATACTAGATGCTTTTTTTTGACTAGTAATGAAACTGAAGAGACGTCGTGTGTGTCAACATATGAACCTGATATCCCAGCAGCACATTTATGGGCACGTGGATCATCTTTAGTCTCTAAGTACATGCACCTTAAAGAATAGTGGTGTGGAGTTTGTTTTCTTCAGTAACACAATGGCTGAAAACATTTCTTAGCTTGGGGGATGAGAAAGAGTAAAGTGAAACCTAGCCATTGTCTTCAATTGCCAGCACTTCATTTGGAGACACTAACCAATTATTTATGAATTGTGGAGATGGACTGCAAAAGAAGGTGAACCCAAATAGGACGGATTTGGTTTGGGCTAAGACAGGCCTTTTTGAGAGTTGGAATTGGGGGGTTTCTATTTGACTGCAATGAGGGGATGTTAGTGAATGATGTCCCAGGCATCTTCAGCAGCAGTTGGCTTGAAAGCGTAGGTCTGCTGATGGCCCCAAGCCACTTCTGTTCACAGCCTCTCTCCTTGTTCCTGGGGTGCAGCTCACTTGCCTCATCCTAGTTCTAGAGTCAGGGCCATATGAATAGAAGGCTTTTTGCATCCATGAGGTGTCAATCAGGGAGAGACTAGAGGTGAGAACCCTGAACTCTCGGTCACTAGAAATGAGTCCCAGCTCTCCTCATCTCTGCTTGATCTTCCTAACAGTTATATTCCCTTTTATGACTTATCATTTGCAATTTTTAAAAATTTGGCATATGTTGGTATACTAGAACATGTGCCGTCGGTATACTAGAACATCACCATTTGTAACAGAATTCTCAAGAGGTGTTCACCATGAGAGGCACCTTCTCAGTGTGGCTCCCACAGACATTGGCCTGGGCACAACTCTTCATGTACGATGCTGGAGAAGCATTTGATGAAGCAGCTTCAGTGAATTCTCTTCCTTCCTCCTTCCCTCCAGTCCCCTGCCCTACTTTCTTTGTTCTTGCTTTTTCAAATTGCACTCAATAACAGTTTACAAATAAAAGGATAGAGATTTACCCATAATCTCAACACCCTAAGACAACTCTTACCACTTTCACATTTTCCCATTCATGACTTTTTACCATACATATGTATCAAATGACTTTTTGAGCCTTACATGTAGAAGTTAGCATATGCTTTGTACTGTCATCCCCTTGGTCTTGGGAAGGGTTTTTTTTTAACCTGTACACTGCTGACTTTGGGGCCAGGTAATTCTTTGTCCTGTGCATTGTAAGATAATAAGCAGGATCCCTGGCCTCTACTCATTAGATACCAGTATTGCACATTACTTAGACAATCAAAAATGTCTCCAGACGTTGCCAAATGCCACTTTGGTGAGCAAAATTTTCCCCAGTTGAGAAACAAAGGGATTTCTTTTAATGGAAAATATCTTATGTTTCTTATTGAAAAATGCTTCTTAAAAATTGCACTTTATTTTTATGTTATGACTGCAGAGGAGAAGGGATAGGATGTCACAGGAGGCAGTTCTCTACTGGGGGTTCCTGTGGTCCCACTTGTTGGAACATAGGAATAGCTGGACAAACCAGGCTTCAGAAAGAGCAGGAAAGGAGGCAGTTTAAGGGTCTGCCTGTTGCTCTTTCTGTGGTATCCCCACTTCTCTGTTCCACTTTATTTTCTCCCACTCACTGTCTCTCCCCTCCTTCCCACCATGCATCTTCTTTGTCTTGTGTAGAGTTCAGAACACTCCACCTAGTCCCTGAGTTTGCATGTCCTTCAGCTTCCAGCAATCAACACCAACTCCAAATCTCTCACCTGATTCTGACATTCTCAACATAGGAATCTGTTTGGCACAACTTTTCCTGCCAGATGCCTGATTTTGGTCTAATTAGCCATATGAATCAAGTGGATGGACGTCTGATCCTCTTTTATAAATCAGTAAGTATATCGTTCATACAGATCCTTCTTAGTTTTCTCTTTAACCTGAACTAAGTTGCTTTTAATTCAGTAGCTAACATTTTTAGACTTCCCTTGAACTTCATGCAAAAGTCATGCCATAATATATTTAACAAGTGATTATTGAGTTCTCATGTTATAGGAACCACTGGGCTAATTGCTGTGGGGTCATAAGGATGTTGAGGCAAGATCCCAGGTTTTATGGAATTAAATCACATACAAAAAAAGAAGTAGCAATTAAAAGCCTAAGGTGACAATCAGCCTGGGTAAACCTAATGAATGGTCTACACAATTTCTTGCACATAATTTATGCCTAGGAAACTCATTGCCTTGAAATGAGAGGTAGCCATCTAAGGATATGGATTCTGAGGAAGAGGCCATTGGTCTGGGAAGGCTTACCAAGGAGTCAGGATAGCAAGCTCTGTATGGTCTATCTTCCTTCTGCTACTTTGAGAATGAGATGCTCACAATCCTGGGTCTAGTTCATGTGAGTGAGCTATTTTTAGTAGAAACCCTTAATGTCAGTAAACTGTTGCGAGGACAGACTCACTCTCAGTGGGCACCTTAAGAGAAAAAGAATTTATGTAAGGCTGCATCTGAATCAGAACTGGAAAGCTCTGAGGAGCTGAGGTAGGTCTAAGGACCAGAGACCTTCTGCGTCTGGATGCCTCTGGCTCTGTCCCTCTCCTTCCTTCTCCTGGCCAGTCTGTATCTTCTACTTCCCTACCATACGTATACATTAACAACTCTGCCTCTTTCTGCATTGCTTTCTGTCTTTTTTAGCCAGTCCTCTCCATCGTCACAAATTCTGGAAGGTAGTAGCTTAATTGACTGGGCTAACTACCACCATACCTTTTGGACAGAGCCCTTTGCACCAGGCTGCCTCTTGGGGATCTGGGCAGCCTGTGGATGGACCACTGTTGAGTTGACCATTGTTGACCTAGTCAGGGCCCATTAATGAAATAGCAGGGAACTATTGGCAGAGCAGGGAACTATTGGCAGAACAATTTCAATCTGAAGGGCTCACCAGGCATTTCTTAAGAACAAACACCCAAGTACCACCTTCCTTTTTCCCCCTTCCACCACCAGGGAGCTCCACATGTAGGACCTTTGTAACTGATTCTTACTGTTGCTCACTCATAGCTTTTATTGCTTATTTGCATTTAAACTTTTCTAGGCTGTACTACTTGATGGAAACTCCTTAGAGACCTATGGCATAATAGCTACGGTAGTTTGAATGCTTCTGTTCCCCCAAATTCATGTTGAAACTTCATCCCTATTGTGGTGATATCAAAAGGTGTGGGGCCTTTGGGGTAGTCATGAGGGTTCTGCCCTCGTGAATGGGATTAATGCCTTCATGAAAGAGACTTCAGAGAGCTACCTGGCCCTTTCATCTCTTCTATTGTGGGAGGACACAGTGTTCATTTCCTTTGCCCTTTTCACCCCTTCTGCCACATGAGGACACTAAGCTCACTATGAAGCAGAGAGCAAGCCTTCACTAGACACTGAACCTGCTGGTGCCTTGATCTTGGGCTTCCCAGCCCCCAGAACTCTGAGAAATAAATGTCTATTATTTATCAATTACACAATCTAAGATATTTTGTTATAGCAGCAGAAACAGACTAAGACGTTAGCTCATTTCCATCTTCCTGCAATGCTAATGTTAGTGGAGGGAGGTGCACTGCGAGATGCTTGATGGATGATTAATTAATCTTTCTTCATTCCTCAGGGGAGCTTTTACTAAATGACTGGAAATAGTTTATGACATAAGAAGTAGAGGCAATGTAGTTTAATGGAAAGAACTCAGAAATTAGAATTGGAGACTGTGGGTTGAGTCCTGCCTTTTCACATCCTAGATGTGTGATGTTAGGACTCTCTGAACCTCCATTTCCTCATCTGCAAAGTAATATCATTTGTAAATGGTAGCTATAAAAATTAGATGATACTATATATGTGAAATGCTTTGAAAATCACATCAGGTTCTTAAAAAAATCACTAGCTATTATAGTAAAAAAAACCCAATAATTTTCATAATCAATCTAACTTGTTCTCTAAAATAAAGAATAACCCCAGAGCAGCTGGGAGTCTTGGATTTGGCAGCCAAATACATATGACTGGAAAGTTCTGGTAATGGGGGGAAGCAGAATGAAACTCTGTATAAACCTGTCATTCTGAAATGATGCATGTTCGACCTGCAATTTAAGGACTAAAATTTTTAATCAGAAAAATAAAAATACTTTGTAAAGTGGTGTTGATGCTGGTCGGCAGAGCTATGTAGCTAGTTTGAGTGTTCTCTGGAACCTGTGCTGGGCAGTGGCAGGTGGGATGACATCTCTGGTTTGCAGATCACACCCTGGTCCTATTTTTTTTGACAGAGCCAAATAAGAGCAGTTATCTGAACTCAAAGATTGTCCAGCACTGAAAAACCAACGACAGCTAATCTTGAGAGAGCTGTGGGTGTGGGGAACTTGTCAGAAGTTGTGTCCTCTTGAAATTGACAGCATGTAGTACCAAGGCGCTGGCCAGCGGCCGCCAGCCCTGCTTTAGAACTCTCCTGGCCACTTCTCTTTCTTTTCCATTTTTATTGCAATGCTGGTGGTGTTGGTATAAGAACTTTTGTTGTTGTGGTTCAGACAGCCGAGAAAGCAATTCTCAAGAACTATTTTTAGCCTGAATGTCTGCTTTCCCCTCCTGCCCTCCTTTCCCCACCTTCTCCAAGCCTTCTTTCTACTGCTTTCCATGAGGATGCATCTCATGCCCCTCATCTCTGTTCCAGTCACATAGCAGTCCTGTCTGCCACCAGCATTAGACACATTAAAGCACAGTTAGCTCAGTCCCCAAACCCCTTGTTCTGCCTCATCCTCCTTCACATCACCATTTGCCCAAGGATTCTTTGGGATTACCTTCAGCACTGCCTTACCCAGGCCCCAGGAGAGCGTCTCAGCAGACCAACTGCCCAGCCATGGCTACGTAAGGGGAGAGGCAGGAGCTTACATGATGGGTTGCAGTGTGGCACACCTTTGTGAAATTAATGATGAAATACTCTTTTCTTTTTGGCTTTCAGTGAGGTGTTTTCCAGGAGTTCTTTGGACATTGTCTTTACTTGGTATCTCATGCATCTTTTTGTAGTGTGAAGAGCCAATACTCTCCTTCTAAGATGCAAGATAAGAGTAACATCCTTTGATGTTTCCTACCCCACCTCCTGGCTTAGCGATCAATTAAAACAAGTTAAAAGCACAATAAGAGTAACCTGCAAGGGGAAAATAAGCTATAGAATTGTGGGCACAAATGGGATAGGGAGGAGCAGCCCCACACTTCCCTCATTTTGGATTATTGAGTGAGACTCTAAATTGTTTAGGGTCTTTAAATTTGTTTCCCTGGCTCACAAAATCACTTCTTTCCACTGGCTACCTCCGAAATTTTATGTCCAGAGCCAGCAGTGGAGTCCATCTCCCTCCCCAACCCACTCTACCATCCACCGTATCAATTTCCAAGTTCTTCTCACCCCACAGAATGACCTGATCTCAAATGTCCCATGGCCTTCACAGTTAATGATGTTGTCTTGGGAACCAAGAGACATCAATTCAGATACAGCCTGTCCCTGGCCAAACTCAGGGACAGCTGTCCTAGTAGACTTTGGAGTTCATTCTCTAAAGATGGGCCAGTGATTTGTGAGGAAGTCTTCAAGCATGTGCAGGTGAGGCCTATTGGAGTGACGCTTCAAAAGTTCACATTTCTGAACAGCAGAGATGGGCCTGGCAGACTCAGTCCTCACCTTGCAGGTCTCCTCCTGAGCAAAAAACAAACTGGGCTCCAGGGTCACATAAGGCCAGTGCCACAGTGTACATGGTGGTGCAGACTGGGACAGATCCTTATGGCTCTTGTGCTTGTTATTTTCTTTAACTTGATCCTAACTAAGACTTGGCTAGCAGCCAGCAGAGTGGATCAGAGAAGGCAAGGGGCAGATACATATGGGGAAGAGAGGTCAGCTCCAGAGGGAGGGTCTGTGGTGTGCACAGATGTTCACTGATGGTTCAAATGGCACTGGGATCCAGGGCATCTGTCTTAGGAGGAATTGTTTAGTAGAGGGCCAAGTAGTCAGTGAACACGGCAGACGTTCGTGGTAGGGCAAGCAGGAGGTCACAGAGAAACTGGTCTTAGGGGGCAGCAAACTAGTCACTAGCAGAGTGGAGGCTGCTTCCCCGGGATGTGAGACCCTGACATTGCTAGAGAATCATTAGCAGGAGCACTTGCATGCTCCACTGGGGAGCTGCTGGCTTAGGCTCCTGATGGGCCCCGTCTGAGAGTCAGGTTTGGGCAGAGTCATAGTGAGGCTGAATCATAGATGTGAGGGTGTGGGGATGGTTAAGTTAGAAAATGCAGGTGTCCAGCAGGTCCTTACAGGGGCTTCCATAGTTCTTTAGTTTAGTAGTCTATAGTTTCACAGCACTGTACTTATTCATGTACAATTTAGAGCCAGGGAAGGTAGTGTCACAATTGGAACTTAATTGGGTGTTTAGTGAGGAAAAAGCAAGGTAGAATGTTTGATGAGCTTTTCAGGAAGGAGAGAAGGACACCTCAAGGCAACCTAGTACAAAGTAGGGAATCCTTAGTTTTTGGTGGGAGCTACCTACAGCAAGGAAAAGGCATTAGTCAGACCCTTAGGAAATGAATTACAAACTCGACATCCATAGCCTGGAGGTACAAGGTGAGGGAACACGAAGTTCATCCTCAGATATCCTAAGCATGTACCACCTACCTGATCTCATGGACCACAGGCTCCTGCAGAGCCCCCTTAAGTGTTTCTGCAAGTATCAGGGGTGTCCACAAGCAAGCTTACTTCTGCTGGACATGACAACAACTCCCACTGAAGCTTCACTGTTGAGGCTTTGAGCCCATCCTAGTGTCATATAGTATTTCAGGTTTGTGTAGAGCTGTGCCTTCCCCCACCGGTGTCAACTTTTCCCCTGGGACTCAGGTAATTCGGCTTTGAGCCTCATCTTGCAAAAAGCCCCTTTTCTAAATCCTCCTTCAGCTTTCCCTTTGGATAAACCATGCAAATACAAGCTTGGAGATTTCACTTCAGTCCTGACTAACTCTTAGCTTAAACTAAAGTTTTTCCATGGGAGCCTAATTCAGAAATGAGAATAAAATCAACAAAATGCCAGTTGCCCAATAATCTTTTGTGAACATTGCAGTCATGTGTCACTTAATGATGGGGACGTAGTCTGAGAAATTTGTCATTAGGTGATTTTGTTTTGCATATATCAGCCTGGATTTACACAAACCTAGATGGTACAGCCTACCACACACCTAAGGCCATGTGTTAGAGCCTATTGCCTCTACGCGGCAAACCTATGCAGCATGTGACTATACCGAATACCGTAGGCACTTGTCGCACAACGGTAAGCACTGGTGTATCTGAACATATCTAAATGTAATATGTGCTATACTTTATACAACTGGCAGCACAATAGGTTCGTTTTCACCAGCATCACCACAAACATGTGCATAATGTCACTATGACATTATGACAGCTACATTATGACAGCAATAGGATTTTTTTTCAGCTCTGTTATAATCTTATGCGACTACCGTTGAATATGCGGTCCCTCCTTGACTGAAATGCTCTTATGCAGCACATGACTGTGTTTTACAAGATGTCATTTGCTACATTTCTCGGGAGTGAACAAACAGCCTATAATAGTTTTTGGATTCTGTGTTTGACAGATATGGCTACTTTTCTTTGCCTGCACCTTCCTCCGAAGGAAAGTGACAATAGTAAGATCAGGAGAGAGGAAACTAGTAGTAAAATAAGCAGGTGAAATATTTGTATAAGATGTGACAGCTGTGGTCTAGACATTTATACAGAATTTTACTGGAATAATTTCTTATCCCAGCATTCATTACATATGGTGATTTCTTCTAGCAGATCATCTGCCCAGCAATACACATGGTTTGTAGTTTCTGAAATTTTGCAGTGATGATGGAATAAACATTTCTGACACATTCCTCTGTTCTAGCAATTGCCACTTTGCATTGTATTTATATGTCTTTTCATCATTGCACTGTGAGTTACTATCAAGTTCTGGGTCTTTAGCTTTATACTGTATGTGGGATATAGATTACAATAAGTATTCAATATACATTTTTGATGAATGAGTGATAAAGGGAAAGAAATTTCAGCAGCAGTATATGTTATATCATTTTTTCCCCAGAATGTAATTGACCTAACTTGCTCTGCAGGCCAAGAATTTACCTCAGTTGACAGTGTTTTCCAATTAGGTCACTTGAACTCTACGGTTGATTATGATGATTTTTTTAAAAGGGAGAAACAGTGGAGTGGGGACTGCGTCTTAGAAACAGAACTTGGGTATGCAATAAGTTGGATTCTGAGTAAACTGCTGGCTTAAAAATAATTTGGTTCAGGCCAAATGTTCAGATGAGAAAAGGAAAGCAGGGCGGGGGAATGCTTTTAGCAAGGTTGGCCATATCCTATACAAAATTTAGTTTAAGCTTCTGGGATCAGAAAACTGTGAAAAGTGTGCAGATTACCCGTGGTTACCTAGGAAACCCTTTTCTGATTGGAAGTGGGACATCTCAGGGTTAAATAGAAATTCAAGGAGTCAAAGTATAATATGTTTATGTTTGTTTGCTACAGATGAGCAGGCAGGAAAATCTTTGGGAAAAGGTAACGTGAAAGGAAGAAAAAGCTTGTCTGCACAGGGAAGACAGAGAAACTTTGAGTGTCTTTAATTTGGAGTTTCCAAACCACTGTGTATACCTGAGCCATCCTGTTTAGAGTTATAACAGCAGTGGACCCTTAACAGGGGCTGTCAGCATCCTTTTCTAGAAGTAACTTCTTCCCTCGTAGGCATGGTTAGTAGGGGAGCCTCCATATTGGCTGAGTAGGGCAGGGGAATGCTTTGTTTGTTGGTCCCCCTTGGCCCAGTTGGTTGATCTAAGGTTGGGCACCTAGTAAAGCTGGGCAAATAAGGGCTCTTCTCTGAATTGTTTGGACAGAAAACCAAAGAGAGCTTGGGTTATTCCTGGATGACTGAAGCTGTGAGTACCTAGAAACCATCCCTGGCCATGTTTCCCATGGTGAGGAGACTGTGGAGAGCAGAGAGGAGGAAACAGGTGGACAGAGATGAAAGATAGGGAGAAAGTGCCTGCACGCCTGGGTCCCTGTTCCCCTTGTGCTCTGGGGCCCAGCTGTGCCCTGCCCTTCCCACAGTTTGTTTGTTGGGTCCTTCCTGAGATCTCATAAGCCAGTGGTGATTCCCTTGTTGTTGAAACTGATTTAAAGTGTTCCCATCACCTGAGACCAAATGAGTTCTAAGGCACATGCAATTGCAGACATTTGGCACTGGAAGAAGCAAGAAGGAAGAGGTAACAGGTTGAAGTGATTAACTTCTTTCCACAGGGATGAGGCTGAGGTTGGCCATTTCAGTATGAATTGAAAGTGGTTCTTTTCCTTATAGGTGGGATAGCTTAACATCAATGTTCCGTTAGGGTGTGACTCGCCTATTCCAGTGGACATGTACTGAACATTCACCATGGGGGAGGCACTGTGCTTTCTATGATATTTGTGGTTAGGAGATATAAAAGTAATTTTTTTAAAAATGAGCTCTTAGCCGGGCTCGGTGGCTCAGCCTGTAATCCCGTGCCTTTGGGAGGCTGAGGTGAGTGGATTGCCTGAGCCTGCAGGTTCGAGACCCGCCTGGGCAAGCGAGACCTTATCTCTACAATAAATCAAAAAAATTAGCCGGGTGTGGTAGCACACACCTGTAGTTCCAGCTACTTGGAAGGTTGAGGCCGAAGGATCGCCGGAGCCCAGCAGGTCGAGGCTGTGGTGGCCGGGAGCGGCCACTGCACTCCAGTCTGGGCGACAGAGTGAGACTCCAACTCAAAAAACAAAACAAAACAACAACAACAACAAAAAAAAAAAACAAATAAAAATGAGCTCTTGTCTTCAAGGGGGCATTTACAATCTAATATGAAAACTGCCTTAAATACTCAAGAAATGTTTATAGATCATGGTCCAGCCAAATCTTGACAAACAAATAGGAATTTGATATGGAAGGGGCCAAGAAATTCCAGGCAGCTTGGACAGCAAGTAAAAAGACTGGCAGATAGTGAGCCTGACCTTGTGTAACCACATAAGTAAGCATGGGAAAGTCAGAGATGAAGCTGGAGAGCTTTGGGGGCTAGATCTTAAAGATCTGCATTTCCTTATGAAAATGGGGATGTATCTGGTAGAAAATGTCTGGAAAGTCATTGAATGCATTCAACTAGTTGCAGTTTTTAAATTATCATGTCTTCCCTGTGGAGACTGTGTCAGCCAAGGTTGAGGTTGGAAACTGGGAAACAAGTCGAGGCATATTTTGATAGTCTGAGAGAGAGAAGATGAGAATCTGAGCTGAGACAGTGCCAGGGACCTGCAGGAAGAAGCTGACTGGCAGAAATGACAGTCAGGAGTTAAAATCTGTAGGAAAGGTGGGCTACTTCAGGAGAGAGATCATGGAGATGAAGGAACCAAGTAACTCCTGGAGTTCTGGCTTGTGTGGCCAACAGGGTGTGGTTGAAATTGAGACAGGGTTTAAGTAGGGGCAGCAGTGCTTAGGTGGAGATTATAGGATTACTTTTGGACTTTGTGGGTTTGAGATGGGACACAGGAATGAGGCACTAAGCACTTAGGAGACAGAGGCCAGGATTAGAATGCATATGGTACTTGGCAATTGGAGCTCCAGATGTGATCCAGATGCCCAGGGAGTATCTAGAACCCGAGAAGAGTTGGAGGAGGAAAGAACCCCAGGGAACACCAAGGTTTAAGGGATGGAAGAGAGAGCAAGTAAGGAACCGAGAAGGGTCATCCAAGAGGTAGGAGGAGACTGAGGCTGAGGAATGAAGGCTGCAGAAGGTGCAGTCTCTTTCAAGAGTGAGACCAGAGAGAATCAGAGAACAGGCCCAGACAACACAGCCATGACAGGTAGAAGGCTCCAATAGGCAGTTCAATGATAGAAAATACTTTGGATATATTTCTTTACATCCCCCCCAGTTGTCCCTTTACTTATATTTATTCCACAAATGTTAATCATTAGAGGATACTTGATTAATGGATGTGTACAAAGGGCTGATGTCTTAAAGAGCAAGCAAAATGTCCTGCCTCTTCATGTGTCTGGTAACAGGCAAGTTTCACTTTGCTGTCATGAACTTATTTTATTCTTATTGTTGTTGTTTTTTGAGTCAAGGTCTCACCCTATCGCTCAGGCTGGAGTGGGCTCAAGCGATCTCCTGTCTCAGCCTTCTGAGTAACTGGGACTACAGGTGAGCACCACCACACCCACCTAAATCATTTTTCTTGTTTTTTGTAGAGACAAGGTCTTGCTATGTTGTCCAAGATGATCTTGAGTTTCTGGGCTTAAGCAATGCTCCTGCCTCAGCCTCCCAAAGTACTGGGATTACAGGCATGAGCCACTGCACCTGACCTGTGAACCTGTTCTTATTTTCCTTTCTTGTGTAGCTCACTTAAAGAATGGAATATAACAGCTGAAAACTCTCCTATAGGCCCTCTAAGAAGGAGGAATTTTACAAACGTGATGATTAGAGATCAGAGTTTCCAGCACTGGGGTGGCTCACTTAAGACAAGCCTCATTAAATTCACTTCACAAAGTAGAACCAATGTATCAAACTTGAGAAAGAATATGGCATGCACATTGAGACCTGAAAATATGAGTGGACTCTGAACAAGGCTTTTATTAGTATTTCTTAAAATGACACATAGAGAAGAAAAAAAGACTTTTGAAAGTTGCATATACTGCCCTTTAGTGTTGTATGGCAGGGGAATCTAGTCACCTGCTGCATGGAATTGCCCCCTCCAAAAAATGAATCTCCTCTTTGGGAATCAAAGTCAGAATATAAAGTATACACAGTTTTGAACTTAGACTTGACCTCCACTCACCTCTCAAACAAAAAACAACTTCCCCAGAATGAGAGAAAGAAAGGAAAGGAAGGTGTGAGGAACATATTGCAGGGAAAACAGAGAAGAACTGATTATATTTAGAGTGGTTTTTTTATAACTCAGATTGAATCAATGAATACCTATGCTTTGAACATCTCAGTATTGGGATTCCTACTGCAAGAGAATCTATTTAAATATGAATCTCAAATAATATTATATCATATCTGATACAGGAGTATATCTGGCAATATCAAACAGATCAAATTCTTGAGAAGACTAGTCTGAATAGAAGCTATTCTTAGCATAGTTTAAGTAAAAGAGATCAATATAGACATTCAAAATGGAAAAATCCAAATAGTTAATAGAAAACCAAAATTCAAGGTCCCTCTAACCTTCAAAGCAGAGCTATTTTAAGTACTTCTCAAGAAACAGGTGTTTCTTAGAGATTTTTGCTGCCCCCCCACCCCCACCCAGGGCAGTTCCTGCTCCCCCATATCCTTTCTGCGTGAGGCCTTCGTCTATCCTGAGACCCTCTAAGATCTTGGGTACCACTCTGCCTTGCAGCAGCTTCATTTGGCCATTGGCTGTATCACATGGAAATCTGAAGTTGGACCCTGTTAATGTGGCCAGATTTATGCATTTATATTTTATAATTGCACTTCTGAACTTTTTAAAATAATACTTTTGCTGGTTTCATGTTTATTCCAATAAAAGGATAATTTCTTTTCTCTTAGCTCAAGTTATAATATTAAAATGGCAAGGCAGTTATTGTACTCATAATTGCAAATTTGTTTAATTAAAATCACATTCAACTGTTCTGACACATTTTTAAGCAACTATGAAAAATATCTATTACTATCTGTTGGTATGCTTCCCTGAGTGGCTAATTATTTTGTTAGATGATGGTTTTAGTTATTTTTATCAGTAAACATGAAAACTAAAGTTAGAGTAAAACTATCAATAGTTTCAAAACTTGGTATTTGATTCTCAGTTGGGCCTTTGCATTCTGTTTCTAAATCCAATGTTTCACCCCACCTCCCAGTAAAAATAAGGAAACTGTATGTGTTAAAATATTGCATGGGTTTATTCTGTGGAAAGATAGATTCAAATAATTCACAGCAGATATCAGGGGGATGTCTTCACAGGCAGGACTTGTATGACTCTCACCTCTGAGTCCGTGTCTCAAATGAAGGATGTACTACAAATCTATTTTAAGTTGTTCTCCATCTAGATGCTGCCACTATAGAAGGGCCTCTCCAAACTTATTTTTAATTTTTATTTTTAAACAAGGGGAAATTCACATGGGATAAAATTAACCATTTTCAAATAAACAATTCAGTGGCACTTAATACATCCATGGTATCTTGCAACCACTGCCACTATCTAGTTATAACATTTTCATTATCCCAAAGCAGATCTGTATCCATTAAGCCAGTCCCTCCCTCCTTCCCTCCCTCCCTCCTTTCCTTCCTTCCCCCCTCCTTGCCTCCTTCCTCTCTTTTTTCCTTCCCTTGCTCCCCCTTTCTTCCTTCCCTCCTCCTTCCTTTCTTCCTCTACCCTGCTCCCTCCTTTCTCCCTTTCTTTCTTTCTTGCTGTTTTAATTGGTGTGAGATGGTATCTCATTGTGGTTTCAATTTGCATTTCTCTAGTGACTCAATGATGTTGAGCATCTTTTCATGTGTTTTTTGGCCACTTATGTGTCTTCTTTGGAAAAATGTCTATTCAAGTCCTTTGCTCACTTTTCAGTTGAGTTGTCTTTTTTTGTTGAGCTGTAAGAGTTCTTTATATTTTCTGAACACCAAACCGTTGTGGGTTTTTTTGCCTCCTAACCTCTTGAAGGTGAATCATTTTTTTCTTTTTCTTTTTTTTTTTCTTTGCTTATTACCTACTGAAAGTATTGGCTTTTGTTATTAGAAGTTATGGAATTTTTTTATTTTAGGAAAGAAATATATAAGGAATAAAATGTAAGTTCCCCATAATTCTACCACCCAGAGTTTTGTTTTTTTTTTAAGAGATGGTATCTTGCTATACTGCCCAGGGTAGACTGGCACCCTTGGACTCAAACGATCCTTTCACCTCAGCCTCCTGAGTAGCTGGGACTACAGGTGCATACCACTATGCCCAGCTTACTAGAGATAATTTTTATATCTTTTTTCTAGTTTTTTTTTAATATGTAGGATAAACAGACATACGCATATACTAAAAGAATTCTGCTGTTGTCACTTACTACTTTAATGCTTTTTTTGACATGGAAAGTTTATTGTTTGCATTATTTATCAGAGCATGTTTTATGACTATTGAAATGGAATCTTTTCATGTATTTGTTAATCATTTGTTTGCTTGTCTTAATTGGTCAAGTATTTTTTGCCCACTCTTTAATGAAGGTTTATAAACAATAAAACATTATGTATCAATTATTATGAGCTAATTATATGCCTAGAATACTAATCCATTTTCTCTCATATTTTTTACAATTTTTTAAAAGATTATTTGCTGCCTTTTATTATCCTTTATTGTGTTTGGGGCATAAAGTTATTTTATATTTTTTGTATTATCATATCTAAATTTTTTCATTCATTCCCTCTCTTGTTTTTACATGTAAAAAATCTTTATCCATCAAAAGATGATATAATTATTTATGTACATTTTTTCTTAAGTTGCTTATTATTAAATTTTTTTTCTAGTTTCATATGGAATTACTGTTATGGTGTTATGAGATGAGAGCTTTTATTTTCCAAAAGACAGCTTTATTCTCATTTCATATCAGAGTAGCCCAGGTGGCAATCCCCTAGTCACTTTTTCAGAGGCTACAGTATAGTCACAGACAACTGGAATGCAAAGCCTCAGTGTGACCTTTGACCCAGGTGACTCCTTCCTTGGTCAGCTTGATCACATTCCCGAGATTTCACCATGATTTCTGGAGTACAGTTGGCCTGCAGTGACTATACAATGTTGCATTTATCATATTCTGTCTTATTTCTTAATATGTTGTGGAAGGAATGGAAGGTGCCATTGTTTAAGTCTGTGATGCCTTTGTAAAGTAGAGGCTGCAGCATGGACTTTGAAAGCCACCCTGAGGTCATATCCTGGCTTATCACTTGTGGACAGTGAGACTTGGAGCAAGTTGCTTTACCTCTCTGAGCCTCAATTTCTTTATCTTTAAAATGAACCTACCTTAAAAGGTTATTTTGCAATGCCTAGCAAGCACACCATAAGTATACAATAAGTATTAACTACTATTGTTGATGATGGTGGCAATGCCCTGGTGGTGAATTTCTTCTGGAGAAACTAATTGTAAATAAGTGCAAGCATTAAATCCAAACCAAGAACAGCAAAGCTTCTAATTAGCAGATTTTGTGCTTTATTTTTACTGTAGTTAAGCTCATACGCAAAACAGGCATCCGGTTGCTGTTGATAATATATTTCATACAATAAAATCACTTTCTCAAGGTCTAATTATTTTGGATAGAAGGAGGAAGAAAGAGTAATGCAGGTTAAGGATGTGGCACTCTGAGAATGAGAATGTGATGGGGTTTAAGATCTAAGAAATGAATTTTTTAAATACCTTAAGGAAAAGGTGGCAGTATACTTCTGTTACTTTTTTCAAGCACAGTCAGTGCTACAGGATATAGGTAGCACGTTTGATGCTGGTAGAAAAGTAAGGTAGAGGAAATGAGGATTCCCTGTGTAGGAAATGCAGAATTGTAATACATTGCCTCTGTGTGCAGGGCAGTGTCAGGTGAGATTGCAGCCTGGCCAGGCCCGCTGTCTGTTTCTCCAGGTTTTGATTCCTGCCCGAAGCTCACCCCCTAGATTCTGAATCATAGAGGGAGCCTGCAGAAGGCACACTGCACTTTGTATCCTGATTTGGAATTCAATGAGCAGTTGATTTGATGATGTAAGTGAATACCAAGTAGTTGCTGTCAATGCTCATAAAATAAGGGATATCAAAAAAAAAAATTTTTTTTTAGGAAAGACTTCATCTATTGGTGTTTTAAAATCCATGTTATAGTAAAATAATTTCCAAAATACATCAGCTATTAGACATCTGTTTAAAATATCATTGCTATAATCATTTACAAAAAGCAGTTGTATTTCTTTTGGAGTCGGGTTTTAAAGAAGTGTGATAGGGTGTTTCTTTCTTTTTTTTTTTTTATCTATCAGCATTTCTCTTTGAAGATGTCTAATGAGCATTCCAAAATTTAAAATTATATATGAAATTATAACACAAGATTATAGCTTAAGAAAATGACCAACACTTATAAAGACTATACATGAAAATCTCTGTGAAGACATGTCCTCAATATGATAGTGGGGCTGAGATAATTTGGCCATGGAACACTGATCTTTTGCAAGTAAGGCCTGAGAGTGTACTGGTCACTGTTCACCATTTGAGGTGTCTACCCAGCTCCTAATGATTCCCCATTCCTAGGAACTGCTTCTCCCTCCCAATCCAGAGCAATGGGCCCTGGCAGCCATTGTGTGCAGTGAGGCATCCTCTCCCACTTTGAGTCTCAGCTGATTGAACCCAGGTAGACACTTGACCCATGAAGAGAATTTATAGTTGGAAATGATAGGCTTAGTCTTTCTTTTCACATTGCCTGTTTGCCTTGAGAGCAGCAAGGCAAAGGAGGGCAGTCTTCAGAGAAGAGAAACAAGCAGATATACAAAGAGAAGCAGAGAAGGGAGTCAGGAGAGTCCAGAGGGCATTTAGGTCCCCATTCCTGTGCCTTTTTGGAGCTGGAGGGCATGCCTTGCCTAGGTCCCCTGGTTCCTGAAACAAGTTCCTGGTCCCTGTCAAGCCAGCA
The DNA here is from genome assembly GCA_963574415.1 of Tarsius wallacei. Taxonomy (NCBI): domain Eukaryota; kingdom Metazoa; phylum Chordata; class Mammalia; order Primates; family Tarsiidae; genus Tarsius; species Tarsius wallacei. The sequence continues at coordinate 50,240 of CAUYQG010210467.1, forward strand.
GGAGTAGCTTTCCATTACTTGCCTCCAGGAGTCCAGCAGAGGCACCCTGGAGTACAAAGGTGTTCTGTTTCTGAGTCCTGAGAGTCTGTTAGCTTGAGTGCCCACCTCAATCAGCGAGTGACTCTTCCTATCCCACTGCCCACTGCACTGGCAGGAGCTGCTGACGTGGCAGAGAGCACTTAGGTAGTGAGCACAGCGTACCACACAGCCTCACAAAGGGAGAAGAGATACTACAGGCACCAGATGACAAGAAGTCCACAGAACATACTGAGAAGAAGCAAAGCCTCTTTGTCAAAGCTCTCTGTAAACACTCAGTTAAAGGGAGCTTTAGGCAAGTGCACAGGGAGAAGCTAATAGACCCACACAGACATCCGGGTTGCAGTGGCCTGAGACGGTCCTATGAGTGTGGCAGACTCCCAGAGAAGATTGACCTAGAGCAGCCCAGGAGCATTCCAATTACCAAGTCAGACGAGCGCTTTCCAACCACTCCTGGTGAGGAAGCCTTGGATACTGATAGTTTCATCCTCCACATATCACGTCGACGGAGTTGTTTCCAGTGGTGTCTGAAGTAACTGTGGAGAAATAAAATTAAGCCTTTCTTGAGGACGAGGCACATGGGCTCCAGCAGTATGCTTGACCTCCTTATGTCTCTGCCATACCTCGTGGGGCATGTAGTGCTGCCGCATGCCTTTTATTCGTGAGTCTGCTGAGGTAAATCAGTGTACCCAAGGAGACACAGGCTGTAATTGACTGAGCCAGCATCTGAATGCAGGACCAGTGTTCTTGCCAAATCTCTGTACTACTTCCAGAATATTGGTTTAATCTCTTTCAGGCCTCTTTTTTGTCTTTAGAGAGACCCAACTTGAAGGCTTGTGTATGAGTTTGCCAAGGCTGAGTAACAAATACCACAGACTGTGCGGCTTAAACAACAGAAATGTGTTTTCTCACAGTTCTGGAGGCTGGAAGCCTGAGATCAAAGTGTGACCAGAGAGTTCATTTCTTCCAAGTCCTCTCGCCTTATCTTGTAAATGGCTGTCTTCTCCCTGTGTCCTTACATGGTCTTCCCTCTGTGTGTGCCTGTGTCCTCGTCTCCTTTTCTCATAAGGACACTGATCTGATTGGATTAAGGACCACCCACCCTCATGGCTTCTTTACTTAATTACCTCATCAGAGGCTCTGTCTGTCTCCCAGTATTGCCACATTCTGAGATATTGTGGAATAAGACTTCCTCATGTGAATTTGTGGGGTGACATAATTCAGCTCTTAATAGGTCTCCCCAGGAATTATATGGATCATTCTCTATTTCAGCCCCAGTCTGATGTCCAAGGTAGGCAATGAAAGCAAGGAGTCCCTGTAAAACAATGACTTCTGCCTGGGGAGGCTACGTCTTATACAGGGAGATGGTGTCATCTAGGCACTCCCTGCTTGTGTATTCTAACACAGTACTTTAAAATATTGGTATATGCTGGGCACAGTGGCTCATGCCTATAATCCCAGCACTTTGGAAGGCTGAAGTGAGAGGATTGCCTGAGCACAGGAGTTCGAGACCAGCCTGGGCAACTTGGTGAGACCTCATCTCTACAAAAAATAAAATAAAATTAGCTGGGCATGGTGACATGTGCCTGTGGTTCTAGCTGCTTGAAAGGCTGAGGTGGAAGGATTGCCTGAGCCCAGCAGGTCGGGGCTGTGGTGGCCGTGAGTGTGCTACTGTACTTTAGCCTGGGCGACAGAGTGAGACTCTCAACTCAAAAAAATAAAATAAAATATTGGTATACAATGAGAGAGCTTTCAGGTTAAAATGAAAAGAGCAATTTTGGTTACCGGAGACTTACTAAGAGATAAGCAAGCAGTTAAGGGGGACATAAAGCTGTCCCAGTCTTTTCAGAGCAGGCCCCACTGAGAAATGACCTCTCTCAGGAGATGGTGCCTGGCTAGCATTCCAGAAAGCTTGTTCCCGTGCCCCCTGCTCTGGGCTCAAACACTGTGGGGATTGATCCTACTGCTCCTGATGACTGTTTGTGGCATATCCATTCTCCTCAGGAGAGAGAATCTGATTGGTCCATGGAGTTACTACCAGGCTAGGGGCCTTCATTGGGTGGAGCTTGGGCCACTCATGGTTGAATCATGGCTCATGGCTGAATGGTCCTATCAGAGCCTTGACGACAGGGTCATGCATCCCAAGCACAGTGACTTATACCAGGACCGTGTGGGCGGCAAGCATGCTAAGGCTTCTCATAACGGAACTCACAACTGGCAGGTGGCTTAAAGCAATTTCTCTGAAATTCATGCACAAGGAAATCGATTGATGTGGTAAAACGAGACCTACATTCTAACACCAGCTTCTCTCTCACCTGGACAAGTCACTTAGTCTTCCTGAGCCACTGGTGTAATAGCCCTACCCTCAAAGCAGCATTATAAGTCTAAAATGAGGTAAAGTGCTTAAATATTTTAAAGCAAGGTGTTGGGTTTTTCATTTTAATTTGTGTTTCTCCAGTCTCCTTTTGGCAGCTGGCATATTCCCAATGCCAGTGCCCGGTTACTCTGTCTTTGTATTTCATGTCCTGTCATGGGAATTCCCATTTAACCAGAAGCCATATTGTACACAGGGATTATTTGAAATGTGCATATGAAATGTGGTAATGTTTACACCCTGCGCTTAAAGAACTCCTACAGATAGGTGCTCATCTGGGAATCATGTCAGATATATTCAGAATTCCTCTGGGGATTTCTAGGAGAAAGAAGTGGATTTATCTTGCTTAAGTAGAGGGATGTATTTATCATCCTGCCCTTTGCTTAAACGCCCTATGAGAAGTTCTGTGGTGTCTGGGCAAGGCCATGTTTTGTTGTAAACTGAGGAATCAGACCTACCTTCCTCTCCTTTTAAATCCATGTTTGGTTCTTTACTTACAAATGAGTCAACTAAGAACAGTTTCAAGTGAGGACTCATGGAATGTAGGGCCTTGGAAAGGTATTGCATTGTGCTTGCATAGCTTCAATGACTGACAACAAGGCCCTGCTTTCAGAGCTAGTGTCACTTCCCACTGAAGATGGGCCCCGTGACCCTGTGCTGGGGTATATATAGCTGTCCAGCTGCCTCCTAGGTCCTGGATATTGGGCTGGTATGCAGAGGTCTTTAACGAGTCACTTGCTTTATTCACCTCACTTCAGAGTGTTTGTGCCCCAGGTGGGTTCCATACTTTCTCTAAGTTGTCTCTTTAATACATTCTCAGCTCATCTGGTAGGTTTCTGATTTTTTTTTTAAGCTAGGCTCTATTTTGCCATATCTACTTCATAATTGCATTACATTTGTAAAGGGAGTATCTCCAAGATAATGCTTAATGTTTTGGGTAGTGTATGTCTTTCAAGTCTCTTTTCCTTTCATCATCTGAGGGCACTTTTCTCAGGTAAGTGTGTGTGTACCTGAGAAAGCAGGCACACGCCCATAGACACATATATTCTTGTACACACATGTGTTTGCATATGAGGCTGAGTCCCTGTTCTGTAAGCAGTACCATATTACATACTGGTACAGTGAGAGGACTGAGGCTCAGAGAGTCCAACTTGCTCGTCCAGGGTCTCACAGCGATAAACCAATCATGGCAGGACTTACAGGAGACACAGCAGATCTGTCTTTGCTTCCTATCATGCCAAACAGGTTAAATCCGAGAGTTGGCCATCCCTCCCAACCCCCATTTAAAGCACCTGAGTTTTATTTCTTCCATGTCAGTATAACAGACTTAAGGCCTGGTTTGCTCACATAGCTACTGAAGAAGAAAAAAAATTTTTTGTCTGAGTAATGTGAACCTCCTCTAAATTAACAGGCCCAGAGAGGCATGGGAATGAGGCAACAGTCACGTCCCACTTCACCCCTTGAGTGAAGAAATCATCTCTTGAAGCTGCTTGCTTTGTGGGCTCTAGACTGACTGTAGCTACAAGTAGCCATAAATTAACCTAATGGTACTGCACACCAGACACTATGACCAATACCCTGTAGTTCAATAGCTTAACCAATCACTAATCAGTGTCACTTCTGTAAACCAAGGAGAATTCCCAGCAAATAACTTTGTATCACCCCACTCCCTAGCCCTCTTTTTGTCTTTGAAATCCTGCTTGTAACTAAGACTAAATGTAGCTCATATCCAAGGTTACTTGGGTCTGAGTCTTCCGGGCAGCTGTCCTTATCTTGGAGCAAATAAACTCTCCACTTATTAATTTTGCCACAATTTCTTCCTTTAGATCAACACTATTATGCTAACAGCAGATGTTTTGTGACAAGCAAAACATCTTTGGCCCGAGTCCAGGCTGGAGTAGAGGCCAACTTCCCCTCCTACTAAAAAAAGAAGTACTGTGAGAACAGTAAATAGCTGTTTCAGAAGCTCATCTTCATTTTCAAAAATTTTTTTGTATGTAATATTAGTGTAAGTCCATGGCTAAGGGAATTTTATTCATTCATTGAATATTCGAATTGTCCTGTCATTATAGTAAACAGCAAGGATAACAGACCAACATATTTTCTGCCCTCAAGGTAGTTACAGTCTAGTGGAGAGATGTTAAAACAGTAAGTGATGAAACAGTAGCAGCTTTTTGATGGACTTCCTTGTAGGTACAGTGAACACTAGCAAAGAGTACTCTCCTTGGAGGATGTGGTATCATGAAAGGTTTATTAAATAAAGTAGCTTTGAATGGCGTCTTGGAAGTGCTTGTCCGGTGGCCTCTGAACATGAGATCTTTGACACGTGGTTGTCTTTGATACTTCACTTTTTGGTATGTGTGATAACTTACAGATAACCATTCTGGGTACATGAGCATCTTCCATATTAGCCCATGGGGCTAACATCAGTTCTGAGTTTCATTACCTGCACTTGGTATCCAGGAAATGCAGTCTGGGAGGGCACTTTCCTTAGATATATGGACATGAAAAATACGATGGACAACTCAGTGTATAGAGTGGGAGTTCAACAGAGATGCCTGCTGAACTGGATCAGTTGGTACCCTTGCCTCTGTGATCTACAGTACCTCACCACCATGAGTAAGAAGCATGCTGAGTGGAATGAATGGCATTTTGAAAATAAAGACAGTCTTCCAAAACAGCTGTTTACTATTCTCACATATATGCATGTGCATATTTGTGTCTATATGTGTGTATGTCTATGTATTTTTGTGTTATAACACATACATACATTTATATATACACACATACATAGTACATATGTACTCCTGTAGCTTATCATTTTGGGGGGAGTGACCTTATGACTGTAGAGCACTATAAATGCAAGACAATAGAATTAAACTTGAGCCATACTGATCCAGGATATTCCATGAGAAGTGCTCTGCTGAACACCATAAGTCCCTGATATGACTTCTTTTTTGAGTTACTCACCTGCTGTTTAAGCTTTCTGATTGTCTGGATTAAGGACTAATGATAACTCACACTAAGGTAAAACTGTTACTCTGAAAAAAATATTCTCAATTTAAAAACCTTTTGGAATTCGTAAGTCATTCTTTCCCCACCTAAATATTAACATTGAGACTTGACATTATAGTACATCCCGTCCTTCTCTCTGCCTGTGGACTCTAACCTGGCACCTTCGGAAGAAGAATGGAAGATGGCTTTTTTTAATGTCAAAAAACAAAAATGAACTTCTTCCTGTGTTTTTCACCCCAGCTTCTGTTGCTGACCTTGGATGCCTGTTCTCCAGTATTAGCTAAGAGAATAGTTGCACAGCTGTAAACAACTTGAAAGAAGGACACACTTGAAATGCTTTGTGTTACGTAGGTGCTCATCATTTTGAGAGTTCAGCCTGCTCTTAGGGCAGGCACAGAAAGATAGGACCTGTGAGTAAACTCACTAGATGCATCAAATCCTCCACAGCCCGTCTGATGACTTAAAAGATCCTGCTGGGTCTTGATACCCAGCACCCGGCAGATGAGATATGTTCACTCTGGCTGTGGCTGGGTCTGGCCCTGTGATGCACAGCCCCATCCCAGAGAGATGAGATGGAAGAAAATGACATCAAGGGCTCAGAGCATAAGCTTCAGGAAAAAGCTTGATTAGTAACTTATTTTAAAGAGATATTTACTTGAGATTAATTAAGAAAATAAATAGCTTTATTCTGAAAAAACAAAACAAAAAACTCCACCTCTCTTAACTCCCTTATGATCTATCTTCACACACAAAAATGTTCTTTCAGGAGAAGGGAGCACATGTATGTGGGTGAGATAAAGAACTGAAATAATAATCCAGCTTTGATCAAAACTTCTTGTTATAGTGTTCCCTCTGAAAATGATTTCTAATCAATGAGTTCTGCCGCAGCACTCTGAGGAGTAATTACCTTACACGTGTTTCGCTCTGAACTGTGATTAGAAACAAGATGTGAGATCAGAGGGGCATTAGACTAATACTAGAAGGAAAAATCTCAGGAGCTGAAATGTGCAGGCTGTGGGATACTTAATAAGCATGGAGGCCCCAGGTAGTGATGTCGACATTCGTTCATTCATTCTGTAAACATTTCCTCACTGTTTGGGGCATCATTGGTGGCGTTAGCATTGGGCTGAAGTAACTTACCACACGCTACCATTATATACAAAGATGGAGTGACTAGCTGGCTCTCATTAAAGCGTGAGCTTGAATTCAGAGGTGCTCCATTCCAGGGGTGAATCAGGGCTGAGCCTACACTTCTCACCAGTTTCCCAGTAATTGAACCTGGGCTTTATGAATCCAAGAAGAGACACCAGGGGCCTGGAAAAGGAAACAAAAGACTTGGAAGTATTCTATCAGTGGAAGAGAAACTTGAGAGGTTGGGGTCAGGTGTGTGGCGGGATTATTGAGAAGGTGAACACCAGCTGTCTCTATAGAGAAGCAGAAAGAGGTCCTTGGGCCAAGGAACTTGCCAGGGCATTTACTGCACCCCTGAGAAAGAGCTTCTGAACTCGTAAAAATATTAAGTGAAAGTATAATGTACACACCTCCACATCGAGAAGCAGACGTGCCCGTTGTCATGACCATCCTTCTGTGGGGGACCGCCCAGGAGAGATGGTTGTCTTCATTTGCCATTAAGACAAAGGAAAAGGAGCCCATGGCAAGGTATAGTGGATCGCACCTATAATCCCAGCACTTTGAGAGGCTGAGGCAAGAGGATGGCTTGAGTCCAGCCTGGGCAACATAGTAAACCCCGATCTCTACAAAAATAAAAAAAATAACCTGGGCATGGTGACACATACCTGTAGTCTCAGCTGCTCAGGAGGCTGAGGTGAGAATATCACTTGAGCCCAGGAGTTTGAGGCAGCATCGAGCTATGATCATGCCACTGCACTCCAGCCTGGGCAACAGAGCAGGACTTTGTCTCATAAAAATAAAAAAGACAAAGGATCCCCCCACATTGTCACCATCTAACCATAGCACAGTCACCCTTGACATAGTCCTTCCTTTCTTGGAGAGGTACCAATCATGTGTATCAGTTCCATTTAACCCATGTCTTCAAACAGTTGAAATAATGCCAGCAGATCAATTCACGTAACCTTACAAAACTTAGCATCTTTCCTCACATGATTCCCTTGAAGCATTCTTGCTAGGTGATACTCTCCTCGAAGGAAAACTTGGACACTCTAAAGTTTGCCTACCTGTTCTAAACACAGTATCACTGGCAGCTTGTTTACTTATCATGTTCCTACTTCAGCTTCTACCCCTAGCTGGTAATGATTCAGTTTTTAAAATCCTCTGCAAAAGGATTGAGAGAAGCTAGCCTGAGTGGCAGGCTTACTAGAGCAGTCTTTCTTTGAATGTATTTACAAATGGGTATACCTACACACTCAGGAGCATTGAGGACTCACCTAAATATAACCTAGAAAATAGACTAAACAAACTCCCATAGGCAACTCAGCACTTATGATTCTGAAGACATGATATTTAGGCACAGAATGGTACCTTATTGAACATCTTTGTGCTAAACCTGACTAACAAACTTGGATGAGAATATCCTTCTCACCTTCAAAGATGCTTAAAATCTTAGGTTATCTATCCTGCAAAGCTTCCACCCATCAGTAAATTTTAGCCACCTAGGAAATAGTGAATGACAGTCATTCTGCCTCTGGTGTAAAATTAGGGACAGGGCAAGAGTGCATTTACCTGCTTGGAGGCAGAATTAAAACAGCCAGAATATGCTTTAAGTGTCTAAGGAGGAATTTGGCCAAGGCTCTGGGCCAGTGCGTCTGTTGTTATTTTAGATTTATTCAATTAGCGTCACAAGCAAAGTAAATTGAGCTGTGTGGTTGATTTGAATATTACCTTGGAAGAGAGTGTAAAGAGATTAACATACCCTAAGGGACTGGCAACGAGTGCCAGGCTCCTCCTCTGTCCCCATACTCAGTTGGGCTAGGTTTTACAGATTCATTTAGGAATGAGGAGAAAGAAACCAGAAGAGCAGATGCGCCTTTTGTTCAGGGCCACGTAGCCATTTTCCTGCTCCACTGTCCTCTGAAACTTCCTCGGTGTGTGAACTGCTGCAAAAATCAAGCCGATGCATCTTGAGGCTGCCAGGTTTAAGAAGGGGCCTGCCCTGAGAACTAGGGACTGGGGTCCAGTAGAATCCTACCTTTGTCTTGGCAAATGTGTTGTCTGGCACTGCCGGCTGCATTCAATTGACCTGGTGCTTCGACAGATTGCCACAGGTGAAATATTAAAATTAATTGCACAGGCCTCATGTGTTTCCAGAGGCTGTAGGATAAATAAACCATGCATTTCAACAAAGACCCTTTTCAGCTCTACCATTTGTAGTGCTTGCTGTGTGGTGATTGGTCGTCTCACACTTCCTTCAAAGAGTGAGACATTTTCACCTGTTTTTTACTTGCAGTTTAATGGAGGTAGTGTCTAGGATGATGCCAGCAGGCCATGCTGTTTTCAGGATCGAATGGGCATTTTTCAGTGTAAGTCTCATGGTTTGGCAGATTGGATGATGATGTGTTTTCCGACCTGGACTGAGAGGGAGCAGCAGGGACATGCAGGGTAAGAATAGGAAGGTTTGCTTGGGGTCACTGTATGTCCTTAATTATGACTTTTTAATGACATTGTTATTCCCATGGCCACTCACTGCTTTCAGAGGAGGTCTAATGCTGCCCCTAATATCCAAGCTGCTATATTGCAACAAGAATTAATGAGAGAAGAACATATGCAGGCTGCAGTGACTCTGCCACTGACCAGCTGTGTGACCTTGTACAGGTCACTCAGCCTCTGTGAAGCCATTTCCACCTGTGGAGGGAGGGAGGTGGGCTTACACCATCTCACCATCCGCTCCAGCACTGCCAGTCTGTGGGTCATGCCTAAGGATTTGGATTTCATTGTCCGGTTTCGAATAGAAATCTGTTTACTTTAACTGTGGTCTTTCCTCAGTATCCGTGGGGGATTGGTTCTGCAGATTAGACCCCTGCAGATGCCAAAATCCACAGACTCTCAAGTCCCTGATATAAAATGGTACAATGTTTGCATATACATCCTCCCATATCCTTTAAGTCATCTCTAGATTGCTTATAGCATATAGTACAATGTAAATGCTATGAAAATAGTTGTTACAGTCTATTGTTTTGGGAATCATGGCAAGAAAAAGTCTGTACATGTTCAGTACAGACCAAATCATCCTTTTTTTCCCCCAAATATTTTTGATATAGGCTTGGGCGAATCTAAGTATGTGGAACCCGTGGACGTGGAAGACTGACTGTATTTTGTTTTTCTTAGTATCTTATAAAGATTTTCATCAGCGAGTGTCTAGGGAGGTAAGACGAACCCCCTCAGTGTCTCCTTTGCTAGTTACTAGCCCTGACTAGTTTGAGACTAGGAGCAGGAGAATGAAAGCAATGGTCCAGATGTATCTTTGGCTTGGTTTTGTTTCCTCAACAACAGTGAGGGTAGACTTGTTTACCATTGCTGGCTACTCTTTTTCCAGGGAGGTTCTTTACCTTCATTTCATTTTGAGTAATGAGGCTAACTTTAGGCTGCCCACCTTTTTTCTGTCTCCTCCTTCCCTCCCTGTTAGAGACCAATGTCTTATTCATCTCTGTCCCCTTAACTGCTGTGTATTTGGCACATAGCGGATAATCAAAATATATTTGTTGGCTGTGTTGGTCCAAAAACTAGGCTTAGAAGATGAGACAGAAGATGTGGAATCAAAACTGAATTAACATACTCAACCATGTCCTCAAAATAAAATGGAAATTAACACAATAAACTAGGGAAGGTACAGCAGACACACATTTACCAGCCTGGACCCAGGAGAAACATGTCCTGCATAGGTGTTGGCTAGAGTTACCTAAAAAGTTTTGGCAAGTGATTGATTGCCTGTGATTTCTGTAGCAACATGGAAAATGTATGACTTATTCTATCAATCACCCAAATCACTGCTTTCTTCATTCAGAAAGTGAGAGATGCTTTCTATATGTCAAACACCACACCTTGGATTCAACGAACACAAAGAGGTTCAAAATAAAGCATGATGAGGGGGAAAGGACTAGATTTAAATGCAAGTGGAATGCAAACATGTGCTTTAACTTCCACAGAATAATTCATGCATAATACCACATACCCAGGGCTCAAGCCACCTTCTAGACCCCTCCCCCTTTGTTATCCTCATGTAATCTAATGGTTAAAAACATAAAATCTAGAGCCATAATATCAGCTCTGCACTCACTTACTGTTATTTTAATCTCTTTGTGTCTCTCTTTCCTGATCTGTAAAAAGGAGGTAATAATAGTTGCCACTGCTTTCAGATTGTTGTGAGAAATAAATGGAATCATATACATAAAGTGCCAGGCACACTGCCTTCTGTTCTCTCCCTTGCAAATAATATACTGTTATTTGGTTTGGACATGGTCTGTGAGACCTAAGTTAATTTAAGGGAATTTCTCTTCAATGAAGTCATTACTCCTAATGGGAGTCGATTCGCCAGGAGAAATGCCATAACCTGATGTCCCTGTGCAGCCAGCCAGCCTCCTTTGCCAACTTGCTGACATCAATGCCTTTTCTAACTTCAGGAACAAGACTGCCTTCTTAAGAGAAACCCTCAGTCCCTGCTGTCACTTGCTGGCAATAATCCAAGGCCCCCTAAGTCTCCACGTTTCTCTCTGCCTAGGTGCTAGATATCAAAGATGGCCTCCCGCTCCATGCGCTTGGGATTCATTCACTGTAGGATAAAGGAAAGGAGGAAACCAAGGTGTTTGGACCCAGGGTCCCTAGATAAGTGTCCTTCCTTGGTTCTTATTTTATTAACCTCAGAGCTCCTTCACTTCCTTCCTGACGCTTTCTTCTCTCTCTCCCTCCCTCCCTCCCTAGCTTCCTCCCTCTCCCCCTCTCTCCCTCTCCCCCTCCCTCCCTCCCGTCCCCCTTTCTCTCTCTCCCTCTTTCCGTCCCTTCCTCCCTCTCCCCCTTCAGAGAATTCAGACTCAAAGTCTAGATTGTTTTAAACCCAACCCTCTTTGTTTGAAGTACCATTCAAATCCACTACTGTTTTTTCTTTATAGAACTTTTACTTGTATAAAAATATTATTTATTAAAATGCTTAGTGCCCATCTTCTTTACTAGTAAGCACACTCTGTGGAGACAAGAACCTTGTCTCTATTGCTCATGCTCTATCTCCAGAGCCCAGATGGTGCCTGGCACATAGTATGCACTCAGTAAAGAGTTGTTGAATGAATAAATTTTATATACGTATATATATCACCACTGCCCTATATATTTGTAATGTCAGTAATTAAGGCTGGGATTTAGGAGCTCCTCATTATATCTGTCTCAACAATCTTCTTACAAAATGTCTTTTAAAAGTCACCAAAACACACCACACTGCAATTTGTTAGAGGGTTAATTTTTGCAATTATACTGGTGCCTTGTAAATCTCCTTAAATTAGTGAGTCTTGCAGAGTTATGGCTGATGTGAAAAGGTATATAGTTAGCATCTGTTTGTTCTGTGAATATATCTCTCATCCATGCTGTACATATATTTTAAGGAACATTTCTTTGGGTGCTGTGTTTTTTTCTATTTATGTCTTCACCATAAAAATATAAATAGATCATTTATCTCCGGTATCCTTAAAGTAGCTTGCATCATTTCACTCTTTTAAACTTTTACATAACCAAAGTTTCTGTCCCCAGTACACATTGTTTGGAAGATCTGAGTGGTTGGGAACAATCCTGAAAACTTGGAGGCCAGCCTCCAGTGACCCCTCCAAGCTTACGTGCTAGACTGGGAGCTGAGTGTGCCCAGGAACATCATGGAGGATCACTCTGCTCGGCACCAGACCAGATCGTGTGTGTAACGCTTAATGAACAGTATCTCATTTAAACTGATTGGAGCTCTATAGAGTGAATGCTGTAGCTGTTACCATTTTCCAGAACAGAGAAAAACCAAGGCTTAGAGATCTTAAGTAACTTGCCAAAGTCCACACAAGATGTCAGTGACAAAACTGGGATGAAACTTCAACCCGTAAGACTCTAAAGCCTGTGCCCTTGTCCACTGAGCTGTGCAGGAGAGACCAATCCTGACAGGGATCCCCAGGATGAGTTTGGCAGGTGTGGTCTCAAGTTGCTCTTGAGGTAAAAGCAGTGACTGTTGGCAAGTGAAGCCTCAAAGTGTCCTTTTCATTGGCTTTTTGGTTAAAGAAAGAAAAAGAAAAAAAGATTCCAGACTTTTTCAGAAAAGGGGCTTCTTAGATTTCCCATAAGTATTTTGGTCATTGGGAAAGAATGTAGTTGACAGTCATATTATTGGGTAGGCAAGGGAAAGATCCCCACTGTTGGACCCCTTCTCTTCCCTTTTAAGAACCCTTTCGAATTAAAGTCAGAGAGCTGAGCCTAGGGTTTTTGGAAGAACTCATGGAGCACAAGTATGGGAACAGTCAGAATGGGGTATGACTTGGGATGTGGTAGCAACAGTAGGCTGAGAGCCATTTCCTGAATCTTCAAAGTCTAATGGTATTTATTCTGGCACTGATTTCAAGCAGGGCACGTCACTAATAGATGGCTCCTGTTGGCTCTGCCCTGAAGAGGTGGGTAGTGTGCTCTATCGGAAAAGGATGGAATTTAGCATCAGGCAGAGCCAAATTCACTTTCTGATTTTATTTCTTAATGGGTTTGTAAGCTTTAACTAATTTTTTACCCTCTTCTGATACCTCAGTTACTTTACCAGTAAGACATAAGGTTCATAGACTTTTGATTAAAGATGGCTGATTAAATACAAACATTGACCTCAGTTGCCCCTAAAGATGCTATTACAGTCAAAGTAAAGGTTTTTTTGGTTTTGTTTTGTTTTTGTTTTTTGTGGAGGGGGAGCAAAAATTAATTAAGGATTAAGTAAAGGAGAGAGGAAACAGCAGCAGCAGTATTTTGGAAGCTAAAAAACTGATGGAGAAGTAGAGTAGCAAGAAAGCTGAAATCCAAATTGGGAGCAGGAACAGTCAAGAAATAGCCCAACTTAAATGACAGAATCCCCAGGAGATTCAGGAATTAGTAGGATCAGTTTCTTCCTAAAGATAGGGCTAACGCATGACTGACAGTTGAAAATGGGTTTGAAAAGCAGAACCCCGGATTTTCTCCCCAATTCTGTGTAGCAAGATGACATATCAGCCTAGTAACCAAAAGCCTTTATCCTGGTAGAAGTCTAGAGATTAATTCTATGGAGAAGATAAAAGTAGGATATTTCCACCAAAATGAGAAACAAGTCAAGACAAGATCCATGAGATATAAGATGCGACATGAGAGAAAGGTGAAGGTCACCCCAAAGTGACAACTATGCAGAAGTTGCCAGAGGGTGATCTGCTCAGATTGGAGTTGATGGGAGGCTCCAGGGGAGACTTCAGGAGGATGAAATCATTGAATCCCTACTAGCAGTCATCATCTCTTATACTTTCTGAATGTCTGTTGTATCACACACAATTTTAAGCGTAAATGTGTTAACGATTAAATCCTAGCAATAGCCCTATCAGAGAAATAGTCATTTATCCCCCTTTTACAAATGAGGGGATTGAAGTACTTAGTGCTTAACAATTTTTGTTTTTTTGTTTTTTGTTTTTTGAGTTGGCGTCTCACTCCGTCGCCCAGACTGGAGTGCAGTGGCCGCTCCCGCCCACCGCAGCCTCGACCTGCTGGGCTCCGGCGATCCTTCCGCCTCAGCCTTCCAAGTAGCTGGAACTACAGGCGCGTGCTACCACACCCGGCTAATTTTTTTATTTATTGTAGAGATGAGGTCTCGCTTGCCCAGGCGGGTCTCGAAC